>CAKNXH010063292.1:146000-223583 GCA_932178445.1 Andricus quercusramuli
AATTGAACGATTTTCCGTTTTCACTTAAATTTCACCAAATTACAACTTAAACCTGCGGACTAATTTTGAATAGAATCGGACTGTTTCCGGAGTCCATGTTTTTGACCGGAAGAATTTCAGATTTATGCGGACGATTTTCCGTTTTCACTTTAATTTCACTGAATGACAACTAAAACCTGTGGATTAATTTCGGATAGAATCAGACTGCTTCCGGAGTACATGTTTTTGACCAGAAGAATTTCGGATTTAAGCGGACGATTTTCCGTTTTCACTTCAATTTCACCGAATGACAACTAAAACCTGCGGATTAATTTCGGATAGAATCTGACTATTTTCGGAGTTGATGTTTTAGACCGGACAGATTTCGTATTTAGTCGGACGATTTTCCTTTTTCACTTTAATTTCACCGAATGACAACTTGAACCTGTGGATTAATTTCGGATATAATCGGACTGCTTCCGGAGTACATGTTTTTGACCAGAAGAATTTCGGATTCAAGCGGACGATTTTCCGTTTTCACTCAAATTTCACCGAATGACAACTAAAACCCGCGGATTAATTTCGGATAGAATTGGACTATTTTCGGAGTTGATGTTTTCGACTGGACAGATTTCGGATTTAATCAGACGATTTTCCGTTTTCACTTTCATTTCATCTAATGACAACTTGAACCTGCGGAATAATTTCGGATAGAATCGGACTGCTTCCGCAGTACATGTTTTTGACCAGAAGAATTTCGGATTCAAGCCAATGATTTTCCGTTTTCACTTCAATTTCACCGAATGACAACTAAAACCTGCGGATTAATTTCAGATAAAATTGGACTATTTTCGGAGTTGATGTTTTCGACCGGACAGATTTCGGATTTAATCAGAAGATTTTCCGTTTTTACTTTAATTTCACCGAATGACAACTTGAACCTGCGGATTAATTTCGGATAGAATCGGACTGCTTCCGGAGTACATGTTATTGACCGGAAGAATTTATAAATTAAAGCGGACGATTTTCCGTTTTCACTTCAATTTCACCGAATGTCAACTAAAACCTGCGGATTAATTTCGGATAGAATCGGACTATTTTCGGAGTTGATGTTTTAGACCGGACAGATTTCGGATTTAATCAGATGATTTTCCGGCTTTACTTTAACAAAAATAATTTCAGGTTCTGAGTTCCAGACTAATTTCGGATCAAGTCGGACTCTTTCGGGAGTGAAAGTTTACGTTCTGATAAATTTCGGATTAGACCGGACTATTTTTCATTTTTAGTATAACGAAAATTGTCAACGGCGATACCACGCTGAAAACACCAGTTCCCGTTAGATTACTGAAGTTAAGCAGCGTTGGGCGCGGTTAGTACTTGGATGGGTGACCGTTCGGGGAATACTGCGTGTTGTTGACCCGTCGTGGGTGTGGTGGACCCACACTGGTAGTATTTATCCACCTAGAAACACTTCCCGAATCGGGTAGTGAGGCAATGAACTTTCGAGTTCGAAATGCTAATCAATTTTTTTTTTTTTTTTTTTTTAGTATAACGAAAATAATTTTACGTTTTGATTTCCGGACTGATTTCGGAACAAATCGCACCCTTTCCGGAGTTGAAATTTATGGTCCGGACAGACTCCGGACATAATCAGACAAATTTCTGACTGTTTTCGCACAGTTTTCGGATTAGATCGGACATATTTCGGAAAAACATCGTAAATCGGATTGATTTCGGATAAATTTGGACCAATTTCAGAATCCGAAATTTTTAGTAGGGATAATTAATCTCACGTCATCATACTCAAATCATACTTGGCGTGAAAAAATTGCAAAACCCAATTTTTTACTTATGGGGTTTCTTGGAGCACTATGAAACACACTTGTGAGGGTGATATTTGAACAGTAATTTTGTATTCGTATTGTATGGCTAATTGTGCAGAGACATGTTGAGTTTCATCTTGATTCACCTAACAATGACGATTCTCTATACAATTTACTCTCTAAATCTGAATTAGTAGACATTATACTAATTCAATTAGTAGCATTATATCTGACTGTTGAATGAGTGATTTTATCACTTTGTACTGAATCAAATGGTAAGATTCATGTTACTAAATGAATTATTGAGGGTATTCTACCAATCTGCTCAGTAGTACCAACTTACTAATTCAATGAGTAGCAACGAATTGCTAAGGAAACATAATTTAATAATTTCTTAAATACATTCTGCTGGTTTTTGAGTTTTAATGATGAAAGTTTTAATGTTTTCTCAACACACCATTTATTTTTTCAATGCGGTCAAATGTAAACACGTGAAATTAGGTTGGATCGAATGGCGCTATTTGGTTTTACGTATCTCGCATCTTTAAACAATATAAAAATTACTATTTTTCTCACAAAAATGTATAATGTAATTTTAGAAAATTTTTGAGCTAATTAAATGTTTTTGAAAGAAGTGGCACTAATATTTCTTCCCGAAATGTTCCGAAGTTTGTGAATAAGTGGATTATGACGGCAAAGAGATTGTTGTAACTGCAATTATTTGCAGGACGAATCGTTTATCTTAGCTTCTTTGAAATGGGTAAGCTTTTGTTTATATTAGTGATTAGATGAATAGTTTGAAGGGAACTGGGAAAGTGTCCTTGAAAAAAGTTAGGTTAACTAAAATTTATTTTCAGAAAAATTCAGGACCTTCGAGGAATACAGTGTGCAGCAATTGGCTAAGATACTTGGAAATCACTTAGATTCAGACACTGTGGCCAAATTGGAAGGCATGAGAAACAAATATTCACTTCATCATATATTTTTTTCTAAAATTGGCAAATCATTCAAAAAACTAACCTTCAAAAGTACTCTACCCTACTAAAAAAAAGTCAGGAATCGTCACAAAAGGTCAGAAGTTCTGACGATTCCTGAACATCCTGACCATTCCTGACGAGTCTGACGATTTCTGAAGATATGCTAATTCACATCCTATCAGGTAACTCATCGGCTAGGACCGCAGGTAGGCCAACCCAAGAGGATTAAAAATTGAAAATAATTTTTTTTCAATGATGCATATACAGATTCAAAAGTTAGAAATTCAGAATCTACGGGTTTCGACGATTTCAGATACCTAAAGATTTTCCTAAAAAAATTTTAATCAGATCAAATATAATGTATCTTGGAAAGAGAAAGAGATACATTAAAACGGTCAAAATTTTCAGATTCACCTTCAGAGTCATCCAATATATAAATATTATTAATTAAATATAAGTAAAACGAGAATATGCATAAATAAATATAAATCAATAATATAAATAACCTGGGTTTCTGAACATTTCGCACGAATTCTGACTTTTCCTGACGATTCCTGCTGAGAAACGTAACAAAAGTGGTCAGAAATGGTCAGAAGTCCTGACTTTTTTTCTGACGATTCCTGACTTTTTTTTTAGTGGGATGGAGTTGTCTAAATGTCCAAATGTACATTATTTTTACATAATCCATTCATGTGAATGATATGACTGATTGTTATCTTTATACAATAAGTTTTTTCTAAGTCAAAACGGCTTTTGAATTTTTCATAATAAAGAGTCGGGAAATTCTAGCTTTCTAAGTGCTGCATTAAAAATGTTGCTTCAAACAGGGTAAAAGTTGAATAATAGTCTTATTTAAAACAATTTTGTTATTCGTACCAACAAGTGGATGTAAAATTATTTGCACTATCATTTATTGTCTCCTTTAAAGATATAATAAAAATATTGATATACATTTTTTAATAAAGATTATGTTACATGAAAGTCGACGTACCATATCGTAATTAACGAATAGTTTGAGGAAGGTTTGATCTTTTGATCTCTAACCTACAGAAAACTCACTCAATATACATTAGAATCTACGTAGATGGTTAACAAAATTTGGAATTACTTTACAACTTCTAAGTCGAATTTTTGGGTTACAATTTTTCAGTTAATTGTTGCTACGAATAAAGAGGTTGTTATAAAGAAGATTTTACAGTCTTTTTCAAATCTTAAACTTGACACTTTTGAGGCAGCACTTATGATCCTCAAACCTGGTTTTCCTAAGGCACAAAAATTATTATTTAACCTAAATTTTAAACAGAATCGAAAACTCTTTTGTCTTCAAAATCGCCTTTTTCCATCCACCTTATTGTTAAACTGCGAAGAAGTTAAAACAAAATTATCTACATACTGTAAAGCACGAAAATTTTAATTAGTTTATTTAATTTTTTCAAATGAAAATTTAACTATCATATTTTTGTTTGAAAATTGTTTTTAGATCAGAATTCAAATATTCATCTTCTTTCTTGAAAATTCAACAGCTTGTTTGAAATTTTTTCTGTCCCTTAACTGAAAAATCTTCAGGTTGAAAATTCAACTCATGTTGAAAAGTAGCTTTTTTGTTGAATTCAACTGTTTCTGATTAAAAATTAATTTTTTTTTGAATATCAACCACTACATTTTTCGTTCAGAATTCATCTTTTTTGAAATACCAATCACTGAATTAAAAGTTAAACTCTTTTATTAAAAATAAATTTTTTGTTCAAGATTTATCATTTAATTTGCAAATTTATCTCTTTGGTTGAAAAGTGAGGTATTTTGTTGGAAATTCGTCTTTACTTTAACAGAAAATTAAATTTTTTTCAAACTGAAAATGTAATTATTCCAGTCGAATATTCCAACATTTTAGTAAAAAATTCCTCTCTTTAGTTTAACATAATACAAAATTTAAAATGTAACCTTTCAATTTTAGGTTGAAAAATTATCATTTTTAGTTGAAAATTCAACTTCCAGGGCTTCCGTTTTCTCTTACCATCAAATGCATTTTCAACGACTTAAAAATTTAAAATTTTTGCTAGTTACTTTCCTATAAACAGGATTACCCGTTTGGCTCTGCCCTGCTCCCTTGCTTTCTCTTACTTCTTCCAGTTTCTTCATCCATGTCACTCCCTGTCCATTACCATCCAAAATCCATCTTACACAATCATCCACACTCAACTGTCCCTCTTCCTCTCCTGTACACCTCTCTAACACATGTGCCCATGACTCCCTTGCCTATCCACGTACTCAGCACAGATTATCCTCTTCATCCATACAATATCTACAAGATCTCACTCCTTTTCTCATACTAAACGGTACCACCCTATTCCATTTGTCTTCCTTTTTTATTTTTTGAAAATATTCTGGTTCTGTCAACCCTTTGACCATCATATACCATCTATTGTACCTCGAATCCATAATCTTTATCCACCTCTCTTCTCCTTGCCTTACTAATAGCTCTAAATCTATGTCCTGACACTCCAGTACTCCTTCTTGTATATCACAAACCCTCTTCATTTTTTTCCATTCTTCCTCGCATATCGAATTTCCAAATTGCCTTTCGTCTCCTTGTTCCGAACTTCGTTCAAGCATACTGGTGCTATTCTGCTCCACTCACCCCTTTTCCGATTCTGTTCAAACCTTCAGGCTCTCTTGATTTGTCTAGTTAACATTTTTCCCTTCCTAGTTTTTCCATTAACATGTATCCTGGGAAACTGCAAGTAACCCCCATTACCCATCTCAGAAATCTCTCATGCATGCTTTCCACTTTCCTATGTTCCTTCCATCCCCAGACCTCCACTCCATAACACAACACCGCCCAAACCAACGCATCAAACAACCAAACCCTCATTCTCCAATCGTCATTGAATCTTCTCTTTCCTGTACCTAATACTTGGCCCATCACTTTACTTGCACATTCGATTCTTTTCCTCACCTTCACCTTGTTCCGCCCTCCTGCCTCAAAACAAAAACCTAAGTAACAGAACTCCTCCACACTTTCTACTGTTTATCCGTTCATCTTTCAAACGTAACCTATTTTGGTCTTTCTACTTCTGAAGCACATCACTTTGGTCTTCCCCGCGTTCACCGTCAGTTCTTTTGTTCCCACATACTCTTCAAAAATTCTTATCATTAGGTTCATCCCCTTCTCATCATCTGTTAATAGAACAACGTCGTCCGCGTATGCTAGAGAGTATAATTTGCTATTACCTAAAATTATTCCCCCTTTACCTTTCTCCTTCTGCTTCTCCTCTAAGTCTGCCAGCAGCATAAACCGTCCAATGACTAGTGTACCGTGTACGTCACATGAGAAATTAAATGAAAAAAAAATAGTTCTCGTCCTCGGAGGATTAAATAGTGGTGGACTCAATGGGCACCCTTGCCTTAGGCCTCTTCAAGTCCAGAAAAACTCCCCTTTTTTCCCCCTTATCTTCACCCTAATCTTGCTTTCAGTAAAAATTTCCATTATCCTCTTCACCAACCCTTCCTCTATTCCCCTCTCTTTCATTGCGTGCCATAGCACTTTTCTATTCACTGATTCCAAAGTTGCTTTAAAATCTACAAACAAGGCGACTAATTGCCCTCTTTTTCTCCCTAAGTTTCTGTCCAAGTGGTGACCTTGTCGAGCAATACACATATGGGGCCTTTCAAAGAAGTTTTCGGCCACTCTTTCCAGCATATCTTGTGGAATTCTAGCGATGACGTCCTCAATCGCGTCCTCAAGAGCTTCAAGGGTTTGAGGTCGAACTTTGTATATGTCAGCTTTGACGTATCCCCATAAAAAAAAATCACACGGAGTCAAATCAGGGGAGCGAGGAGGCCATGGCACATCCCTCCGCAAAGATATCAGGCGACGACGGGCAGTATGGGCCGTGGTTCCATCTTGTTAAAACCAGAAGGCTTCTATGTCGTGCTCCTCACCATATTCTTTCATCTTAGGGCGCAAAAAGTTCTCCAGCATGCCACAATAGGGAGACGAAGTGACGGTAACAGTTGATCCTCCGGATTAAAAAAAAGGACCAATAATGCCTATAGAGGACACAGCGCACCAAACTGTTACTTTGGGGCTGTGAAAAGATCTTTGATTCAGTTTACGAGTGTTTTCAGATGCCCAGTAACGAAAATTCTTTTTGAAACATTTTTAACTAGATCCGAAATGCCCTCTACGTCGCCACCACGCTTTCCCCGTTTTTAAAGAACGTATCCACAACAAAACCCCATTGCTCACCCGACCACGGCATCGTGACTACCGAAAACGGTACTGTTCCACCGACCTAATGGTACCTGCCCCACTCCTCCACTCGGTCTGAGGGTCCTTCAGGGATTTTTTGAAACTAAGGAGTCCATTCTGCCCCACCCTGTAGTCGAGTACGTAAATGTTATCTATTGTCCCCATCCCTTTTCTCAATCCCGTCTGATTGTGTGGGATACTTTGTTTCTCTTCTATTTGACTCTCTAATATTTTTCTCAGAATTTCTGTGTATATTATATAAACCATTGGCATGAGAGTGATCCCTCCGTACTCTTCTACCTTCTTACCCTTCCCTTTCTTGATAAGCGGTACCACCAGCCCTGTCATCCACTCCTCCGGCCACCCTTCTCCTTTCCAGACCTTGCTGCAGATCTTCCACATCCCTTCCCTAATCCCTTCTCCTCCATACTTTATCGCTTCGTTCTCCATACCATTCTCTCCTGTAGCCTTATTTCTTTTCAGTCTATTTATCGCCTCATCCACTTCTTCTCTTATTATTTCGTTCCCTTCCATCATTTCTCCCTGGACTATCCTTCTATTTTCCCCTTTGATCCTATTTTGTTCTCCCTCTAACAGACCCTTAAAATAATCTGTCCACTCATTTATTTCTATTTCTTCATTCACTTCCTTCCCAACTTGCCCTATTTATCACATCCCAGAGCCTACCTTTTTTGATCGCTTTTTCTACTCCTTCCTTGTACACAGTGTGTCCCAGAAATAACCGAACTTTTTGGATATAGAATAAGATACACATTATATTACCTTTGAAAGATATTATTTATTCAAAATAGGTTCCCTTAGACTCAATCATACGTTTGGAACGATCAACCAGTGCAAGCATAGATTTTCTTATGTCATTTATAGAAATGTTCTTCAGCACCTCGGTTACGGCTGCTTGAATGGCTGGGATATCACGATAAAATGTTCCTTTCATCTTGGTTTTCAGTTTTGGAAATAGAAAATAGTCACATGGTGATAGATCAGGCGAATGCGGAGGATGGTTGATGAGAGAAATCCGTTTTTTCATAAAAAATTCGTCCACTTTTTTGGTCTTGTGAGCAATTTTTGGTCTTCATTTAATTCATGTGGAACAAAACGCGCACATTCTCGTAGTAAAATTTGCAATGATACCAATGATTTCACGGACTTTTTCCACCAATTCAGCACGATTACTAGCTTCTGGACGACCTGGCCTTAGGTCGTAATTTAAATCCTCACGACCATTTTTAAATCGTGTAAACCACGTACAAACTTGAGTAAGGCTCATACGATCATCACCATAAACTTTTTTCATTAATTCGTATGTCTCAGCGAATTTTTTTTCGAGCTCAACACGAAATTTTATATTTGCTCTTTGTTACATTTTTGTTTTGTAACATTAGCACACTTTTTCTTTTATTGAAATGGCTGTAACTTTAACACCTGTCATCCGACTTACATGAAGTTAGGTGCGTTTGAAAGAGGATGAATGTACCTTTTTAATGATGCAAATAACGAGTCTACTCCCTCCTCCTTTTCGTACCTAATATTCTGCTTTTCCATTTTTTGTTTAAACTCTTCTGAATTATCTACCCCCCAGACTCCCATTTTTGTGTTCCTTTCTCCCTCTATCGCGCTAATGGACGCTACCTTTCAGTGTAGCAATTACTGGGAAGTGCTCGGACCCTATTTCATTCCCCACATTCATACTGCCTATCATATTCCTCATTATAATAAATTCAAATTTAAAATGTAAAATTTAAAGATTTTTCGGGCTTCAATCGTGTGCGAAACTATGAATGTTGCCGACGTTTCGTGAACATTGCAGTTTACTTCTTCAGGGCTGACCTGAAACTGAAGTTTCAGGTTATGTTGTTCTTATATATGTAGTCTCTACGATGCCTGTGACTGGCCAGATCGCCCCATGGTGGGGACTGGTCGAACCTGATTGCCCAATCAAGTTTTTTTTTTCAAAAACCCTAGAGGACGCAAAGCCAAATCGGATTGGTATAATATCCATTGTCCCTATTGATGTTATTCGGGTGTTTTAAGATTTCGATTGCTTCTCTATGTTTTCTTAGAAAAACATTGCTCGTTTTTGCCATGACGGTTGTTCTGTCGAATAAACTGCTATGTCCTGTTTCGATAAGATGTTCAGCGTGAAATGTTTATCCTGACTTTACTCTCATGTTCCTTTACACGTTGACTTACCGCCCACCCGGTTTCTCCAATATAGAATTTTACACAAGAACAAGAGATTTCATATGCTCCCGGATCAATGGAAAGGTTCCTTTTTATCTTTAGAGTTGTTTAGAAGTTGTCCTATTCTCGCAGGTGGCTTAAATATAGTTAGGATGTTGTGTTTGTTGAGAATTCTTCCTATTTGTTCTGTGATACCTTGAATGTATGGTAGGCTGGTGGTCATTTTTCTCTCTCTTTCTTTACTAGGTTGTGATGACTTGTTTTTTTTAGTGTATTTTCTTATTGCTTCATTAATTTGTTTGTTTAATCGTTTTGTATTAGGATCTGTTTAACATTTTGTAGTTCCTTTTGTAAGTTTTCTTAATCTGTTATGTTCCCTAGTAGCAAGATAACTGCAGACTGGCGCAAGCTGGGCGCCAGAAAAAGAAGAATCTGTTTGCAGCCTGGCGCCCGGCTGGTTCCGCTTTGGCGTGCTGTTCTGGCACCAGAGTCTGGTGTAGCAGATCCTGGCCCAGACTGGTCATGATATACACCAGACAAAATTAAAATAACGTAAAATGGTACTAAATAGGTTTCTGTAATAGTTTGACACTATATTCGAGCCCTTCCTGGGAGAATATACTGTGGAGACGTCACAACATTTCAGGAGACACACTGAAATATTGAAAACATAACCTGTTGTATAAGCATGCATGCTTGCATGTTTGGTCATACTTGTGAATCGTTCGAATTTCCGATTGCTAGAATATCAATTTAATTATTTATATCCTACATTAATTACTAGTGTTTAAACTAAATACCAGAATCTGGCTCTTTTATCCACCAGATTCTGTTTTTCGTCTGGTCTGATCATTTCTCCCGCCAGTCTGGTCGACTAGGGGGAGCAGATGCTGAGCCAGTGTCTGGCCTCTGTCATACAAGGCAGACGTTGCTACTAGGGTTGACAGCTCTGTATACAAGGTAGTTGATGACCGATTGCTTTTGAGATGGGTAGTGGTGGGAGGAGGCATGTAGGTATCTGTTTGTATGCGGAGGTTTTCTGTAAACTTCATGTCCTAATGTGTTATCGGATCTTTTGTAAACTAGTACGTCCAAGAAAGACAATCTTCCGTTTTGTTCAATTTTGATGGTGAACTGGATATTAGGGTGTATTTGATTGATGAAATCGAAAAATTTGTGTAGTTCATCTAGTCACAAATTAATGAAGCGATAAGAAAATACACTCAAAAAACCAGTCAATGCAACCTACTAAAGAAAGAGGAAAATGACTACCATACTACCCTACATCCAAGGTATCACAAAACAAATAGGAAGAATTCTCAACAATCACAACATCCAAACTATATTTAAGCCACCTGCGAGAATAGGACAACTTATAAACAACCCTAAAGATAAAAAGGAACCATTCAGTGATCCGGGAGTATATAAAATCCCTTGTTTTTGTGACAAAGTCTATATTGGAGAAACCGGGAGGGCGGTAAATCAACGTGTAAAAGAAAATGAGAGTAAAGTCAGGCTAAAACATTTCACGCAATCAGCAATGGCTGAGCATCATATCGAAACAGGACATAGCATTTTATTTGACAAAACAACCGTCATCGCAAAAACGTACAATATTTTTCCAAGAAAACCTAGAGAAGCAACCGAAATCTTAAAACACCCTAATAACATTAATAGGGACAATGGATATTATACCAATTCGCCTTGGGCTTCCATCCTCCCGGGTTTTTAAAAAAATACTTGATTGGCCAATAATGTTCGGCTAATCCCCACCATGGGGCGCTCAGGCCAATCACAGGCATCGTAGAGAATACATATATAAGAACAACATAACCTGAAACTTCAGTTTCAGGTCAGCCCTGAAGAAGTGAACTGCAATGTTCACGAAACGCCGGCAACTTTCATAGTTTCGCACACGATTGAAACCCGAAAAATCTTTAAATTTTACATTTTGAATTTGAATTTATAATAATGAGGAATATGATAGGCAGTATGAATGTGGGGAATGAAATAGGGTCCGAGCACTTCCCAGTAATTGCTACACTGAAAGGTAGCGTCCATTAGCGCGATAGGGGGAGAAAGGAACACGAAAATAGGAGTCTGGGGGGTAGATAAATTAGAAGAGTTTAAACAAAAAATGGAAAAGGAGAATATTAGGTACGAAAAATAGGAGAGAGTAGACTCGTTAATTGAAAGGTTAAAAGGGTCGATTTAGAAGTTAACGGATGAGATAGGTTCAATAGAAGGAAGAGAAGATAATGAATCATCGTGAAAGTATTAAATCTATTATATGCCTCATTCTTTCTTCCGCCAGGATGTATTCCATTACTGTTTCTCCCTTACCTATAAATGTGATCTCTCCTTTCTCATCTCCTTTTATATTGCCATTACATATAAACCATCCTGTTTCTCCTATTACGTCTAATAACCTCCTCCCCTCCCAGTCTATCTCCCTGTATTTGGAGCTCCTTATATAGGCCTCCTTTTCTCCATCCCAAGTCCCTCCCCCTTGCTCGCCAGTGCAGGCATTCAAGTCACCTCTTATCACAACCAACTCTTCCTTCTTTTCCTCCATCCACCTCCTTATTACTCTCCAACCTTCCTCTTACCGTCTTCTTCTATATACACATGCCACCGCTATTTTAACTTTTCCAATTATAATCCTTCTTACCATTGTTCCGTCCTTTTCCTCCTTTTCCTCCCTGTCCTCCTCTGTTCTCCCTTTTACAGCTAATTCTTTTCTCACCCCTGAGACCATGCCGCCCATTCCTCTACCTTTAACGTGTTCCTTCCTTGCTTCTTTCATTGTCCACACATAACCTATAGGTAACTTCCTTTCCATCCCCTTCCAGTCCTTCTCATCCGCCCAGGTTTCACTCATCATAATCACATCCCCATTTATCCATAATCTGTCCCCCCTATCCATAACATGCGCCCCTTTTTCCTCTCTACCCATGCCCTCTGCTCTATTTGCCATCTCCTTTTCCTCTCCCTCCATGTCAAATCCTCTTCAATTCTTTCCCTTCTTCCTTTCAATAATTGTTTGTTCTTCATAATTTTCTTTTTCTCCTCCTCACTCCCTACTTTTACGATGAATATTCCTTCTTTTCTTCCCTTCATCCCTCCTATTCTCCTAACTCCTTCTTTCTTTTACCTGAACTCCAATATCTCTCATAGGATTTTTTATTTCCACTTCCCCTGTTTTATTCTCCACTGTCAATCGCTTAACTACTATGTTATTGTTTTTCTTCGTCCTTTCTTCCCCTTCCGATCTCCTTTCAATGCCACTTAATCTCTTCTTCAAACTTTCGTTCTCATTTTGCACGTTCTTATTACACCCTTTTCCTATTTCCGTACTGAGCATTTATGTCTTTAGTATTTTGATTTTTCTTTCGTTTACAGAACCAATCTATGTAACTAATATATATATGTATCGAAAGGCATCATTTTTACAGAATAAAGTCCATAAAACTTCGACCTCTCGACAGATTTGCTTTTCTCTGTTCAGGAAAATGGTCCCGAGTAAAAGTATCGGCACCACTCCTGGTAGAGCGATGGATATTAGCTAAAAGAAAGAATTTCATTAACTACAAACAACTCAACTCAAATTAATATTCCTTTCACGTTAAAGAAAAACAAAAGAGAAAGTGGGTGCACGAAAGCGAAAGGAGAGTTTATTTTTGTGAACATTCTCAGTAATTTTTCTAGGTTTTCCTTTTTTACGTATCTTCTGATTCGATTTCCAGGATCGTTTTCTTTAAATTTTGATAGGTTTGTTTCAAAGGAACCAAATTTCACACAACCAGAGTACCATGTCTATAACCGTCAGTAAATTTCGTTAAGACAAATTTTTTTATGAGCCTGGTTCGTGGTTAATAAATAGCACGGCTGCCTTGATGAGCTCCCAAATGTTAAATGGGTTGAAAATCCAGGTCAGGCATTTTGCAAATCAGTAACCATGATCCTAGATGGCAAGAACATTTAATAATCGGCACAGCTGCCTGGATGGGCTCCCAAATGTTAAATGGGTTGAAAATCCAGGTCAGACATTTCTCAAATTATTAAATATATTCATGAATAAATTGACTCACTCTCGCGAGATCCTTTTTTTTCAGAACTGATTTTTCCGCTTATTCAGCACGTTACGACGGGACTGTTGAGCTCCCAAATGAGAATGGGTTGAAGAACAGTCGTTTTCCTTATTACTAAATAATTGGCAACCATCACTGAATTTCTTTTTTCTTTTTAAAATCGCCAACAAACCATGTTCCTCGGTTGTTGAAGCCTTTAACAATCCTGGAGATTTTTATTGTAACCTTAATTCCCCCAATCCTTATCTAATTCACGCATAGCCTAATTGCTTGACGTTTCGCGAGTCCTAAAGCGGCCTCCTTGCCAGAACGCCTGCTCGGTTCCCGTGTCTAACGAAGAGTGTCCAAATGTGCTTTCTGGTCACTCAATCTCTCTTATCATAGGTGGGTGCGCGCGCAGCCGCACCTGTTTCGTGTAGCGATACGTGCTGTCTATATAACTCTTTCATACCCAAAAATTCGCAAGTTTCTCAGTAGCGTACTTATTTTTAGTTTCTCCCGATGGTTTCCTTTTTTTTGAAGATATAGAATATAAGACTCTATTGAACTGCTTCAATGCCCCCCTAAACGAAACAATCCTTCAAATTTGAAAGGCTGTTTCGTTTAATGAGTGGAGAGGAAAGATATTTGCTTATCCTGCCGTGTCGTGTTTTGGCTCTTAAATGCTTACACTTTTACTTTGTTAATTAAGTATAGTGCTATTTAAAAAAAAAAAATTTATTTTTTTATTGATGATTATTTCATGAATAAAGTGAATTTTAAGGTGGGTAACCTGGAATGCTGAATTTAATTGAAGTGGTAAACAACTTTTTGACTATTGTTGGTTGAGATTTAATAGGAATGATTAGGGTTTAATTTCTGGAATTTTGACGTTTAGTAAGTTATAGAGAAAAATTTCATTTATTTATTTATTTAAAGAAGAAAAAAAAACTTACCTGAATAATGGGTTTACTATGCCCCCCTAAACGAAAGAGTTCAAATAGAGTTTGAACTCATTCGTTTATTTTGTCCTATTGGTAGGGAGCAAGTTTCATAATATTGTTTCGGGAGAGGAAGTTATAACGCAGAATGATAATTAGAGTGAAATGGAAGTGGTGATTGTATTCGCTCTGATGTGTAGTTTAATTTTAATTAAGGATACCGTAGATGTTTTTACTGTAATTTGGAGGTTTTATTCGCAGGGGAATTGAAGAAAATTATAATGTAAGAAAAAAAAGATTTTCATTCCTAGTCGTAGTGAAGCTAAGAGGTAACAATTTGGGTGCGTGGTTTACTTTTCTTCTTCAACAATTTCGGTGTAGTCTATATTTTCACTGCTAATAATAAAGTGATAAAAGTGCCCCCTATTTTTCTGCCCAATAGTATTTCGTTGTCTTCGTTGGATTTTTCTTCGGATTTTGGAACGACGTTTCCGCATTTTCGTCCCGGTTTTTCAGTTATTTTTCCACGGCTGAAGTTTTTTCTACGCTTGTCTGCTGCTTTTAGCTGGTCACTCATGCTTTTGACGCATTCCCGCATTTCTAGTAGGATGTTTTCTTCCCATTTTTTGTGCCTAAGATCTGTTTGTTTTTTTATTTCTTCAATCTCGGCTTTTTCTAATTGTGTTGGTTTTATTTCCATTATTATTGGTAAGTTGCCTCTCTGTTTTATTGCGTATCCTGGCCTCTTTCCTAACCCGAAACGTGGTGTTTGGACGATTTGGTTCTTAATTTGTGTGTCGCTTGCTCGGATATTGGTTTTCGTGTGTTGGATTCTTTTTGAAATACTGTCTCCTTTACTTTTAATATTCAATTTAGCTAGTGCCCCTACTATCATTCTTCCATATGCCTGACATCCCTCATCAACCATTTTTTTTTATTTGTGGAGGATTCATTTTTTTTTTACTGCGTGTTGCGTTCTTGAACAAAAAAAAAATAAAAAAAACCGGTTGCTGATTTAGATTTAGTCTGATTATTTATTTATTTTTGCTTTTAGTGATTGATTGTGATTTCCGGGTTTTGTTATTATATTTTCTTTTCTTTATTTACGCTCTAAAGATGATTTTCCAAAAGTAAGAATGTGATTATACCTGTTCTGTATGTATTCCCGCTTTTCTTCTGTCAACAATCCTTAATATTTGAAAAGTTTATCAAAATTTCACGAGGTCCTGCTCGGTCGAATATCACTTTCGTACTGATCATATCTGTAATTAATGATTATCCCTTCTTACTTCTAAAGTCCGTGTTTACTTGCTATCCATCAAAATTTCCAATTAACTTCTAATAATGTTATTGCTTTATTTACATCTAGTTACTTATTTCTAGTTCTTATAATCTCTAGTCTTGTTTCTTATAGTTAACCTGTTTTCTTAGCTGTAGTGATTTTCTTTTCTTTTCTTTTCGTCCATTCTTTTGTTCTCTCTTTTCTCTTTTTTTTCTTTTCTTTTCCTTTTTTTTTTTGATCTGATTTGTTTTTATTTTATTTTTTTATTTTTCATGTAATTTCCATGAGTTTTATTTTATTTTCTTATTATTTTTTTTTCAACACTTTTTTTTTTTTTACTTGAGTAATGGTGCTTATTTTCTAAGTCTATCTACCTAGCGGCTGATCATTTCTATTTCTAAACTTTGAGAGTTCTTGTTTATATACATTCAGATATCTCCTTATTACTAGTATTTCCATTCTTTTCTGGTTTCTTATTAATTAATTAATGTTGGCTTTCTTGCGTTTTCGCTTATGGATTAGGCGGCTTCGCTTATAAATCGTAGTTATAATATTGAATTCTTATTTTCTAGTGATGTACCTCTTCAGATCTTGGGTATGATACATACCCTTTTCTTCATCCCTTCCATGGTCCCACAGGATGTACGTGCCGGGTTTGATTTCTTTCCTTATTTCGAAAGGTCCATCGTAAATCTGTAAGAACTTTGCAAGGATTTTGTTTTCCTTCTCGGATTTGTTAAGTAATTTTATTAATACCAGGTCACCTACTTTTAATTTAGTAAGTTTGTGATTCCGGTTGAAAGCTTCTGCTCTTTTTTTTCCCTTCCGAATTATTTTCTCATATGTCATTTCTATTTTTCTTTCATACGATATGTTTGGTGTTAATGGTGGAATCTTTAACCAGCTTTCCCAGGCTCTATTGGGTTTTTGATTTAGGTGGATTTCAATGGGGGTGAATTCTGTAGTCTCGTGATGAGTTTCGTTCATGCAGCTTTCAATTACTCTTACCCAACTCCACCAGGAATTGTGGCGATTCTCAATGAGCGTTCTGAAGAATCTTGATAGTTCTCGGTGAATTCTTTCCACTATATTACTTTGTGGGTGTCGAATAGATGAAAGTACTGTACCGTGATCTGTTACAATTTTTTCAGGTTTTCCATATTTCGGTATGTAGTCCTTGAAAATTTTATTAATTGCTATTTTAGCAGTTGCTCTTCTGATTGGGTATAGCTTCACGTATTTGCTAAAAGCATCGACGGTAGATAATATGTATTTGAACCCTCCCCTGGATGCTGGTAGCGGTCCATAAAAATCTATGGAGAGAGTATCACTCGGCTTTTTAGGTGAATAGCTTCTCAGCTCGGCATAACTAGTTTGGTTTGTTATTTTATTTTTTTGGCACGAATCACAACTAGCTAGTCTTCGTCGGATGACTTTTGCGAAGTGGGGGTAATAGAAATACTCGTTGAGCATACGGAAAACTCTTTGGGCTCCCACATGTGCATATAATTCATGGCATTCGTCGATGACTTTCTCAATAATTCCTCTCGTTAAACACAATTTTCTTCCCTTTTCTGTTTTTAAATAGATTAGATTTTCCTGGACTTCAAATTTCTTGGTTTTTCCTTCTTGAATTTCTTCGTATCGTAGTTGCAGAATTGGATCTTCCTTTTGTTCTTGTTCGAAGTTTTTTAGCCTTTTTCGTAGTTCGGACGAAGGTTTTTTTGCTAGTTCATATAAGAAAATTTTCCCCTCATTTAAATCGAATGGATAGGCTGTTTCGTGCGATGATATTCTACTTAGTGTATCCGCCACGATGTTGCTTTTTCCTTGACAATATTCAACATCGAACCAGTAATCTTGGATTGCCATTATCCAACGGGTGAGTCTCGCACTTACCAATTTACAGGTTTTCAAGAAAGTGAGCGCCTTATGATCAGTTCTAATAATCAGTTTGGCCCCTAAAACGTAGGATCTAAATTTTATTAAGGCCCACACTATTGCCAATAGTTCTTTTTCGGTGGTATAATATGTTAATTCAGATCCTTTGAGAGTTCTGCTCGCGAAAGAAATTGGCAAGTGTTCTCCTTCTTCATTCGTTTGATAAAGCACCGCTCCCAAAGCTACGTCACTGGCATCAGTTTGTAAAAAAAACGGTTTACTCAAATCAGGGTAGGTTAGAATGACGAATTCACAAAATAATCCCTTGACTTTTTTAAAAGCGTCTTCCTTTTCAAGGTCCCAAATCCATTTTTGTCCTACTCTTAGTAATTCCAGAAGCGGTACTATTTCTCGAGCGTGTTCGTTCGTGAATTTTGTGCCATAATTAATTAGACCTAAAAAGCCTCGTAATTCTTTCAGATTTCTGGGCCGGGGGAAATCATGGATTACTTCTATTTTCTGTGGGTCTGGTTTTATTCCCAAAGGCGTTAGAATGTGTCCTAAAAATTTTACTTCCGGACGGAAAAAGTGAGATTTTTCGAAATTTGTGGTTACGTTGTAATCCTGTAGGCGCTGAAAGAGAAGTTCTAAGTGATCCAGGTGTTGAGAGGTGTCCTTCGAAGTACATAACATATCGTCCACAAACGTGATTATAAAATTTCCTATCCCTCGCAAAACTATATCTAATGCTCTCACAAGTGCGGCCGTGCTAGTTTTTAAGCCGAACGGTGTGACTCTAAATTCGTAGCATTTCCCCTCATGTAGAAATGCAGTGTATTTCATCGAGTTTTCATGCAGAGGTACTTGCCAAAAACTGCTGACTAAATCGAGCGTAGACATTACTTTTGTTCCTGCGCATCTTTGGAAAAGAACCTCGGTTGGTTCTGCGCATTCATAGTCGTTTGTCATTACATCATTTAGTCTTCTCGCGTCTAAACAAATCCTGATGGATCCATCTTTCTTTGTTGTAATTACTAACGGATTAATATAAGCGCTATTGGATCTTTGTATAATTCCTAACTCAATTAATGTTTCAATTTCTTTATTTACCTTATCTCTAAGAAATATCGGTACCGGATACGTACGCATTAAGAAAGGCCTCTTGTCGTCGATTTGCAATTCGTGTTTACACGCGTTGATCCTGCCGGGATTTTTTGAAAAGACGCTTTTATATCGTTGAATAAGTTTGTAGAACCTCTCTTTTTCATTAGTATCGAGTAGAGCGCACTGGCCTATTTTTTCCTTAATTTCGTCGTCTGTTAGTGCGAATCGATTGTGGGCATTATCATAACTTTCAATATGGCTCACTTCTTTAATTACATTGGAATGAAGCTCTTCAGCCACTAAATATTTCCCTAAATGATTTAAGTACTTCTCCTTTTGAGTATTTTTCGAGTCAAATATTAAATGTATTCTTTTTGGATCTTCGTCCAAAAATTTAATCTTGATAATTTCATCTTTGTCTTTCAGTTCGATAGTATTTTCTTCCAAATTTATATTACTTCTTAATCTCTTTAATAAATCCACCCCAATTATGCATTCTTTATTTAGTTTTGGCACTACTAAAAATACGTAGGCCCCATTCCAATTGCCCATTTTGAAATTTGCGTATATCTGATATTTTAATTTTACCGGTTTCGCCCCTGTGGCTCCTACTATACTTGTTCCCACGATTGGTAATAATTCGCATTTTCTAAATTTTTCCCGATTATTTTCATAGAAGCTTTCTGAAATACATGTTACCTCACTTCCGGTATCAATTAGTGCTTTTGAATCTATTTCTTGAATTTCAATGTTTATTACTGGGCACTTATCGAGGTTTTTCATTATTTCTTTGTCATCATTTTCTAGCAAATCTCCCCGCATATCTAAAGGAAGAGGGTTTTTTAAATCATTTGGCCCCGGAATTGCCTCTATCGTCTTCATTTCTACCAACCCGAGGCTCGAGCATTTCCCGAATTTTCGTTGTTGCACGCGGTGTCATTTTCATCATAGTTTTGTTCCAGACTACGTATTTGCTTATATCCGGAATTATTTCTTAGACCGCCATTTTGTTGATCGTATCTACTTACATTTTTTTTTTCGTTTCGGTATCCTGATTGTTCGTTGGTTGAACTTACAACCCCTGGACTATTGTTTTCACGTTTATAGATCCCATTTTCTACGGTACCATTTGAAAATTTACTTTTTTGTCCTTGTCTATCATTTTGCATATAGTTATGGGGCCGATCATCGAACGCCTCATATTCTGAGTCTCTATTTTCCATATATCTGTTTGGACGGTTCTCATAACCATAACCCTGGTAGCCATGACCCCTATTTCCAAAATAATTTTGATTATGTCTGTTGTCAGACTCTTGATGTTTTTTAGCATAACTTCCAAACCTGGAATAATCTTGATGGAAATTTTCCCGGTGGTCTCTATCATGATAGCCGCGATCGTAATAATTTTTTGCCCGATTTCGGTAATATTGGTCATTTCGCCCATAGTTATCGCGTGGTGAATCATCGGCATAGAAGTTTTTTTTTCGATCCTAGCTCCCATAACTGTTTCTGAATCTACTTGGGTTCCATTGATTATAATACCGATCATTTCCTTTGAAATTGTTTCTACTATCTCGGCGATAATTATAATCTCTTTCATAACAATTTTGATCGTAAGCCGAGTTATCACGTGGAGAATATTGTTCCCTACAGTTTAACGGTCCTGCTTGGTCCAATGATTCCAGCAGTTCTATAAATTCTTCACAAGTTCTCATGTTTCGAATAGTGAATGCGGCCTTGACGTCCTCAGTGAAATGTCTCGATAAAACTTTTATTATTTCACGATCAGAGGGTGGTGGAATTAGGTCTCTTGCATTATTTATCATTTTTATCGCGTATTCAGATCTTGAAAGTTTGGATGGTGTATAATAACTGTGATGTAGATCTATTCCGATTTTTGACCTAACATCGTCATTCCAGAATCTTTTAATGAATTTCATTTTAAATGAAACAATGTCATCGCTCATATTCTCCCGCACCATATTCCACCATTCTCTGGCCATGCCTACTAGACAAGATTGAATTACGAAGTGGAAATCATACTCCCTAACGTCCATAGCCCTTACGTATCTCTCAAAATCATTTAAGAACATCATAGGTCGCTCACGATCGGCGCCCGAGAACTTAGGAATTGGGTAATTTCTTAGCAATGGGGTTTTCATATTTGTTGTGCCTATATTTCTGTCTACACGCTTTTCTAAGGTGAACTGTTGTTCTTCCAAGTTTTGTAAACGTTTTCTATTTTGCATATTTGCGACGACAAATTCGGCTTGATCTACATGTATCTCTTCCGTAGCCTTTTTCAAAGTTTCGACCTGTTTTTCTACGTCTATGATACTTTCTTCTAAATATTTATCTTGGTTAGCGCACATTTCTTTTTGGAGGTTGGCTTCAAGATGTATTTTGTTTGTGAGTAGTACCGCAAATGAATCTACTTTATTACTTATTTCTTTCTGGGCTTGGAGATTTTTTTCGCGATTTTTCCTAATAGTCGCAGTGATTTTGTTTTGATTTCTAACAGTTTTGTTTATCAATAATTGTAAGCTTTTTATGTCAGCTTCGATCTCATTCAACTCTTCTTCATCAGATTCGACCTCGTTATTGTCTGGATTATTTTGTGTTGGTTGACAGATTGTATTGCTTACATCAGAGTTATATACATTCGCTAACTGATCAGTCGCATTATCAGTACCACCGACATTCCCCGCAGCAGGATTTTTTGACCGATATTTATTTGAACCGTGCTCACTATTAGATGGTGAGTCTTCAACATCTGATTCTTCAGTTAATTCATCGAGCGATAAATTCTCGACGTTTTCTAACATCGACTTCGACAGTTTAATTTTAGGTTCCTTATTCTTTTTAGGATCATTCTCATCTTTGTTTTGGTCTGCCATGATCAGAACGTTTCTCTTTAGTATTGAAAATTGATTAAATTAGAATATTTTAGGATGTGGATACCGAATAAGGTCTCTTAATTGCTTTACTTCCTAATCTCAATTTTATTCTCCTATAAGTTTTCAATTTTCGATCGAGTTGATTATTCGCGTTTGAAAGTTTTGTTTTCCTTCAATTAGGATAGAAGTCTGACAATTTTTCCCTGTGTTATTACTTTTAGAATTTTGATCGCTGATTATTCTGTTTATTATTCCATTTACGAAGTCTTAATGAGTTTCTATGTGTACTTTTATGATGTCTATTAGCTTTCCTGCTAATTTTTATTAGTTCATGACCTCTCTGTAGTCGGTTGCGGGTACATATTTATGACCTACGGCTTACATAATTGCGCAAAGATTACACGACGCGAATTATCTGTTTCTTAACCTTTATATTGCCGAAAATCATACGTGTGTATTAAATCGAGAATTTACAACTCTCCCTCCTTTTAAAAACTTTCGTGTCCCACCAGGGGTACCAGTTGAAGCATTTATGTCTTTAGTATTTTGATTTTTCTTTCGTTTACAGAACCAATCTATGTAACTAATATATATATATGTATCGAAAGGCATCATTTTTACAGAATAAAGTCCATAAAACTTCGACCTCTCGACAGATTTGCTTTTCTCTGTTCAGGAAAATGTTCCCGAGTAAAAGTATCGGCACCACTCCTGGTAGAGCGATGGATATTAGCTAAAAGAAAGAATTTCATTAACTACAAACAACTCAACTCAAATTAATATTCCTTTCACGTTAAAGAAAAACAAAAGAGAAAGTGGGTGCACGAAAGCGAAAGGAGAGTTTACTTTTGTGAACATTCTCAGTAATTTTTCTAGGTTTTCCTTTTTTACGTATCTTCTGATTCGATTTCTAGGATCGTTTTCTTTAAATTTTGATAGGTTTGTTTCAAAGGAACCAAATTTCACACAACCAGAGTACCATGTCTATAACCGTCAGTAAATTTCGTTAAGACAAATTTTTTTATGAGCCTGGTTCGTGGTTAATAAATAGCACGGCTGCCTGGATGAGCTCCCAAATGTTAAATGGGTTGAAAATCCAGGTCAGGCATTTTGCAAATCAGTAACCATGATCCTAGATGGCAAGAACATTTAATAATCGGCACAGCTGCCTGGATGGGCTCCCAAATGTTAAATGGGTTGAAAATCCAGGTCAGACATTTCTCAAATTATTAAATATAATCATGAATAAATTGACTCACTCTCGCGAGATCCTTTTTTTTCAGAACTGATTTTTCCGCTTATTCAGCACGTTAGGACGGGACTGTTGAGCTCCCAAATGAGAATGGGTTGAAGAACAGTCGTTTTCCTTATTACTAAATAATTGGCAACCATCACTGAATTTCTTTTTTCTTTTTAAAATCGCCAACAAACCATGTTCCTCGGTTGTTGAAGCCTTTAACAATCCTGGAGATTTTTATTGTAACCTTAATTCCCCCAATCCTTATCTGATTCACGCATAGCCTAATTGCTCGACGTTTCGCGAGTCCTAAAGCGGCCTCCTTGCCAGAACGCCTGCTCGGTTCCCGTGTCTAACGAAGAGTGTCCAAATGTGCTTTCTGGTCGCTCATTCTCTCTTATCATAGGTGGGTGCGCGCGCAGCCGCACCTGTTTCGTGTAGCGATACGTGCTGTCTATATAACTCTTTCATACTCAAAAATTCGCAAGTTTCTCAGTAGCGTACTTATTTTTAGTTTCTCCCGATGGTTTCCTTTTTTTTGAAGATATAGAATATAAGACTCTATTGAACTGCTTCAGTACCCTCTGTTTTTCCCCCATATGCTCATTCCTCATTTCTAAGTTGTTTACCCGTTCTTCCAACTGTTTTATCTCACTTTTTCTCTTTTCGTCATCCTCTTTCTGGCTATACTCTATGCTCTCTAGTTTACCCCATACTTTGTCCTTCCCCTCTTTCAGAGTTAATCCCACTCTTTCCATTTTTCTCTTACTTTTCTCACTTTCCCCCCTTACATCATTTCCTTGCCTATTCATATCCCCATTCATGTCATCCAGTCTCTTCCTTGTTTCCTCTCTAAACCCTTTTATGAAAGAGTCTAGGTTTTCAAACATTCCTTCATCCCCCCTAACCCTTTCCGGTGTTTTCCGTTTAATGAGTTTAGTCCTAACTTTCTTGCTTTCCTTGTCCCTTTCTAATTCATCGTCACCTTCCTCTCTCTTTCTTTTTTCTTCCCCTTCACTACTGGTCACGCTCACTTTTTTTCGCCATTCGTCCAAACTCCTATTCGAGCCCACGCTGCCTAGCTTGTTAAGGCGCTGTAAGTTAGAGGGTCTCCTGCGTTTATAACCCGTGCCTGAATCCCTTTTCTCTGCCGTCCCCTCGCTGGTCGGGGTCTCTAACGTCTCCTCACCGCTACTGTCATCTCCCTCCTTCTCCTTACTATCCGCGCTCTCATCCTCGTTACCTCTTATTTCGGCTGCATGTTCTATATCTATGCGATCGTCCATTGACTGTCGCCCTCTGCCACCCGTTTGTGGATTCCGTACCGTCGACATCGTAATTCCTACCTTTCCCAGCCAGTGCTGCGCGACGTTTCCCGCTGTTGAATCGATTACCTCTTGCCCCCTTGCCCCGCAAATATTTTTCCACTCCTAACCTCAAAAACTTCGCACGCTTCAATTTCCCTTTCTCTCAACTTACTTTCACCTTTTACACCCCTGCCTTCACTGGCCCTTCTTCCTTTACAACTGATCTCCGCACTCACTGCCCTTTCTGCATCCACACACGCTTATTCCCTTCACCAAAGTCAAAAAACTAACACTTGACACAAAAGAGCTCTCGCACGATCGGTACCGAAAACGGAAGGCATTGATTTGTTAAGTGAAAAGTGAACTATTCAATTTTTGGTCGAAAACTGCTCTTTTTTAGTTCAAAATTCAACTATCAAATGAAAATTTGTTTGAATTATTATTCAAATTCATAGACTTTAGAGATAAATTCAAGAAATGATTAATTATGTCTTTAGTATTATTTAAAAAAAAAGATAAATATTTGAATGGCTCCGTACTATGAAAAATTATACCTGAAAAAAACTTGAAATATCTGGATAAAGCTTGAAATTGTCAGGGAATGTTTTTTCAGGTATGATTTCTTTATTTAGCTATACTGTTATAATAATTAATCATGATATACTCATTAAAAGTATGTTATACAAATGTTGTATTCTAGGAAGCTAGTAACGTGCCTAAGGAAGTAGAGGATATCCGGAATCAATTAATGACCAGTGTACAGCCGTACATAATGTGGTGCAAAGCTTACAAAGCTTTCCTGCGTATGCGTAAGCTTATATGCGTATCTTTCTTTTATTGCATTATATTTGAATAGTTTTATCTAGCTGAATGCAAAACAGTTACGAGTTCGCAGTTTTTTTGACGTTTTTGTCTTGTAAAACCTTTTAAGATTATTAATATTCTAGTTTCAATTATTACTATAATATGTTTTCAATTCGGGTGGAGCTAACTTGTTTTTCAATCGGACGTAATCCGACTTTAATAATTTATCAATATATTTCAATGAAATTCTCTTCGTTGAAAAAACCAATGTGAAAAATAAAAAAAATTGTACCACTTAGAATGGTAAAATTACCAGCAAAAAATTCCTGCAATTTTACTCCTCTGATTATGCGATGAATACCACTTGCAAGTTAGAAGTTCCAAACCAGTCTTGTAACTTCATCACTTTTAGACTGACACCACGAAGGAATAGCGAGGAGTAGTATCCCTGTAAGTGGGGAGTGGAACGAGCGACGTCCAAGATTTCGTTAATGCTTGCCACGAATGAAAACTCGTATGCTGCCCCGTGCACATGCGCAGTAGCGGTTGCCATGCCAACGATGTCAACACGTGCTTGAAGTTTCAAACTTGTGTTTTGAACATTTCTGTGCTGCCGGTTTAGTAAAATAAAAGCCTGTAACACAATATTCACAGAAATAATACGTTTTCAAGATGAATCAGCAGCTATATAACTAGACGTTCAGAAATGTATATTATTTTTCACATTTTCATTATTATAAAATAATAATCACATGCAATTATTTAATGCTCATAAAATATCAAAATTTTGCAAATAATAACCTATAATATTTTGTTCACTAAAATTAACTTTATCCTTTACTTACGGAATCCATCAATGATTATAATAATGTTATTGTAGTACTCACACTTTCTAGATCCTTTTCGTATTTTTTATGACATTTTCCTTTTCGTTTTTAATTCAACAAAATGAAAACACAAACAAACATAGCCTACATATGCATTGAAATGTCAAAATATAACATAGAGGAGTGGGTATAACACGTGACTGCGAAAACACCTCTGCGCATGTGCACGGGGCAGCATACGAGTTTTTATTCGTGGCAAGCATTAACGAATTCTTGGACGTCACTTGTCCCACCTCGGCTCACCAAACACATATTGTGATACCACTCCTTCCTATTCCTTCGTGACTGACACTATAGCAAGGCTTTGTAGAAGTACAGTTTCTGCTTGTGAATCTGCGACTTTCAGAGTAGGTAATAAATGGACCTACATTCAGAGTGTTGATTTTTTCTACGCTGGTAAAAGTACAGAAAATGTTAAAAATTCTTTTTTCCAGCGTAATCTCACGTCTTAAAATTTGATAATTGATAGGGCGGCGTACTTGCACAGCTCTTAACGTAGTATAAGTACAAGTAATTGTAAAGTTTCAAAGTTGCCCCTTATGCCTCGTGTCAAAGATATTTTGCTCATGTTCAAAGAACTCTGAAGAACTCGGAGCAAATTGGAGACTCAGAGTCGACATCGACTGACTTCGACAATTATTGTGTTTTCGCTGTGATATTGTGTATACATCGTTTCTGAACAACAAAATTTGTATGGAAAAAGACGAATTATTCACATTTCTCATGTAGATGCTAAAGTTACCATGTTGAATAAAAACACGAATATTTTAGGTTAGAATACCATCACTTACAAATTCATAATGCATTGTAATTTTACAGAATCTGTCTGGAAACTTACATAACCTAAAGTTGAATTCCATATTAAAAGTCGATATTCGTTAATGTCAGTGAAAACGTTACTTTAGGAGTAGGTAATAATCGGACCTATTCTGAAAGTGATAAAATTACAACAAATCTTGTTTACAGTGTACTCTTTGAAATAGTAACCAGCAATACCTTTACCAATTCATTCAGTAGTAGCATAACCAATTCCTTTAGTAGATACCCTATTAACAAAAAGTCAGTAATCGTCAGAAAAAAAGTCAGGACTTCTGACTTTTATTAGGGGTCCAAGAATGGAATGCCATAAAACCTAATCCCTTATATATTTTCCAGGTTATTTGTATTATTTATTTATATTTATCTATGCATATTCTCTTTTTACTTATATTTAGTTAATAATATTTATATATTGAATGACTCTGAAGGTGAATCTGAAAATTTTGTCCGTTTTGACGTATCTCTTTCTCTTTACAAGATACATTATATTTGATCTAATTTTAAATTTTTTAGGACAATTTTTGGTATCTGAAATCGTTGAAACCTGTGAATTCTGAATTTCTAACTTTTGAATCTGTATATGCAATATTGAAAAAAATATATTTTCAATTTTTAATCCTTTTGGGTTGGCCTACCTGTGGTCCTAGCCGATGAGCTACGACCTATCTTTTTCCTCCTGAGAATGAAGTGGTCAGTGGAGAGGGAAGATTTTGTGAGTCTTCCCTCTCTTCTAGAAGTCGCGTCTATCCGGTCGACTTCGAGCGTTCGCCCTGAAAACTCTTACCTTTCAGAGTAAGCCCCCTTTCTTCGGCGCACGTCACATATGCGACCACATGAAAGATACATCTGCGTGGCGATATGAACTCACGTAATGCGGCCTAATCCGCATGTTATTATCTGGGTATGGTTGGAACATTGAAATTTGAAACATTTTTTACAAGCTCTCAGGGTCAAAATACAAAGCGCTTGACTTCTATAACCGTTTATTGCAGACAGCCCCTGAGTTGTGCAAACATGCAAAGTTTGTGTCTAATGCGAATCAATCTTGTATTTTCGGAGGAAATTGGGCGGCACATATTTTATCGATACATTGCATGTTTGTATAATCTGCCCGCGTTTATACAGAGAGCTTGTATATTGTCATTTAATGTAGATAAACGTTTATTTTTCAGCCTGCTGGCCTTAAAAAATTGACTTGCTTACACATCGATTTTTACAGAATTTTCTTAAAACTAACCCTTAAAAACTAACATCCATCCATTCCTTATCTCTAAGCCGCATGCTCGTATCGCCTTGCCTTCCTCGCATCGCCTCGCTTCACCTAGCTCGCATGTCCCTACTTTTTAAATTGCCTCGCTTGCCAACCTCTGTTTTCGCTCTAATACCTACTACTTATCTACTGTTTACAATATTTACATGTTACTTATATCTACTTTCTCTCCTATTTATAATCTTTCCGTCTCCATTCCTCTTTCTCCTTCCTTCTCTTCATCTCCATCTTACCCAACACTCCATTCACCCATGCTACTGCCCTTTTTTCCCCCTTTTCATGCAACAATGCCTCCATGTTTATCTCACTTCTTTCCACCTCCATGCACTCCTCCAACCAGTGCTCCACTCTTGCATCCCCCTTTCCACACAGTTCACACATCCTCTTCTCCCGAGAGAGCCAGAACCTATTGAAACCCTCCATACACCCACACCTCATCCTCGCTATAAGTTCCTGACTTCCTTTCTCTCCTTTCACACAAAAATATTGCGCTCCTGCCCTTCACATAATCCACACATAGTTCCCGTTAAATCTTGACTCTCTTATTCTCTCTTCCCTTTCTGTCTTCTCTCTCTCCATGCTGTTTTGCTTAACCAAGTCATAAACCTTCCGTCCTTCCTCGTGCATCCTTCTCACTTCATCCATCTGCAGTCCATTCATTCTAAAATACCATTCTCTCTCCGCCTTCATCTTCCCACCCCCTCCCCTGTGCTCCTTCTCCCACCAACACTCCCTAACCAGCCAACTTCCCCCCTCTTCCAAAAATGTCTCCTCATACTTACACGCCCGGCTCCCTGCTAGAATTCCTACACTCGTTCTCCCCGTCTCCCTCCTGACAATATAATTAGGCGTGTTCCTTGTCAACCCCAGGGTCCACTTTACATACCTCTCCTGCGTTCTATTTACCTCTTCACTTTCCTTCCACTGCCACACCTCTACCCCATACAATAGCACACTCATCACTAGTGAATCAAACAATTTCATTCTCCTTCCAAAATCATCTGCGAATAACTTCTTTCCAAACCCCCACACCTGCCTCATCACCACATTTGCCCTCCTCACTCTTTCTTTTATGTGACCATCCACTCCGCCATTCCTTCGAAACACGAAGCCCAGGTACACAAACTCTTTCACCTCCTGTACCTCCTTTCCTTTCCACTTCCACTCCCTTCCCTTATCCCTTCCCCCTCCTTTTCTGAACACCATAACCTTGGACTTTTCCGCATTCAGCTCTAAGCCCTTTTCATCCAGGTATCTTCTCAACCTCTTCATCATCTCCTTTAAGGCCTTCTCGCTGGTTGCCAGCAACACTATGTCATCTGCATACGCTAGTGACCAAATTCTAACCCCTCCTATCCTGACTCCTCCTACCACCCGGCCTCCAGCTTACTTTCCATATCCGCAATTAAAATCGCAAAAAGCGTTGGGCTAAATGGACACCCTTGCCTCAGCCCCCTATCCATCCAGAATCCCTCCGAAATCCCCTCCCCTCCTCTTACCTTGTCTTTGGTCTCTTCATATATCTCCCTTACCCTATCAATTAGGCCTCTCTCTACGCCCCTATCCTCCATCGCCTCCCACAACCTCCCCCTATCCACCGACGGAAACGCGCCTTTGAGATCCACAAAAAACGCGTACACTCTCGTCCCCTTCTTCGCTAATTCTCTATCCACCACGTGCTGCAGCTCATAGATATTGTCGATAGTACTCCTACCCGCCCTAAATCCCGCCTGCGTCTCCGGCAATATTCCTTTCCCCTCGACATCCTTCCGCAGTCTCTCTGCCACCACTATCGCGTATACCTTATACGCCGTATTCATTAGCGTAATCCCTCTATAATTTTCCTGCCTATCTCTATCCCCTTTCTAATACAGTGGCACTATTAACCCTTCTCTCCACCCTCCTGGGAATCCTTCGCCCCTCCGTACTTTCTTCACTACCTCCTTCAGCCTCTCCCTAACCTCTTGTGTACTAAACAGCCATGCTTCGTTCTCTACCCCATCCAGCCCTGGTGCTTTTGACCTTTTCAACTTCCTTATCTGCTTCTCTATCTCCTCGTCATTCAACTCCTCCATCTCTGCCTCCCCCGTTCATCTACTTCCCCCATCCGTCTTCCTTGAATCCGAGCCCTGGAATGATTCTTTAAAAAACTCTCTCCACTCCGCACTCCCTATCTTCTCGCTAACCCCCACCCTACGCTTCCTAAACCTATTTATTATCTTCCGGACGTCCCCCTCTGTCTTAACATTTGCTAACTCCTCTTCCAGATCTTTCTCCTTTTCCTGTTCTTTCTTCTTACACATCAATCTAAACACCTCCCTCCTTTCTACGTACTCCTCCCTTCTCGCATTACCCTCTTTCCACTTCTTGTACTTCCTCTTCACCTTCCTCTTCATCTTTCTACATTCCCTATCCCACCACGGCTTCACCATTCCTTTCTTCTTTTTTCTGAATACCTTCTTTTGCACACAACCCTTCACCTTCTCTTTCAGATCCTCCCATATCTCTTCCACCGACTCCCCTTCAAAGAGTACCTTTCCTAGCTGCTGCTGACAATTCTCTGTCGCCTCCTTCGTCCAAGTCACCCTATCGCGACTTCTTTCCTCCCTTCTTTCCGCCACCCTTACCTCTTACCCACAGACTCACTGGCTGATGGTCTGATTCCACCCTCCCCTCTACTGCGAATTTTTCCGTCTCCTCCCATCCTTGCATATTCATGACCACATAATCTATCACCGATACCCCCACTTTACTTACATATGTGTATTCTTCCTCTTCGTCCCCATTTGCCATACCATTCGCCATTGCCCACCCTCTGTCCTCCATCCAGTCCCTTAGAATCTCCCCCTCCTTATTTATTACATTATCCTTCGATTTCCTTTTGAAGCTCCCCCCTTCCCTGTAAGGTCCCCCTTCGCTCCCCATTCTCGCATTAACGTCCTCACCCAGTACCACCATACCCTCTTCTCTTTCGCCGAGCAGATCTTCCACTCTTTCTTTAATTCTTTCCATCCCATCCTTATTGCACACTATCACAAACTTACACTTTATCCCTCCTACTTTTATTCCCTCATTTGCACTCCCTCCCCCTCTTCCTCTCCATGAACTTTTTCCTCTAATCCATCTCTAACCCCTGTTATAATTCCCCCACTGGCCCTTCCTTTCTTCTTCACTCTGACCGCCTCCTGAAGTCTCCACCTATATCCCCTTGGTAGCTTTGGCTCTATTCTATCCCATTCCTTTCTTTCTATCCACGTCTCGACCAGTCCAACAACATCAAATTCCTGGATATACCGCCAGAACTCCTCGTCCTTCTTCTTTACCCCTGCTACGTTCCAGTACAGCACCTTCACTACTCCTCTACCGTGCGTTACCCCCACCCCCCACCCCCTACTTCCTACGAAACAAATCCCCCTGCACTTCCTTCAACACCTCTCTCTCCTCATCCCACACCCACATCTTCCCGTCCACTCTTATTTTCCGATATCCTACCTTCGCCGATCTCCCTTCTTTCCTCTCCCTCCTCGCCCAGTCATAAAGCATTCTCTGTAAATCCCTTTCCTTTCTCGTCAAATCGTGATCTATGATAACTCCCTTATCCTGTATCCTACTCTTATTCCGCATTACCCCGAACTTTTCTTCCCAGCTCTCCAACTCTACAACCGCCACTTCCTTCTCTTTCCTCCCCTCCAACCTAATTTTCCCTACCCTGCCTTTAACCCACCCTATGCCCTGTTGCAGCTCTTCCACGCTCTCTCTTTCTTCCTCACTCTTTAGCTTCAACCCTCTTATGACAATATTATTTCTCCTGTCTGCCTTCTCTTTTCTCTCCATTCTCAACTCCATTGCCCTTATCGGTTCCCTATCCGCCCTCTCCTCCTTTTCATTCCTACGCTCTCCTACTTTAACTTCTATCATATTCTCTACCCTCCCCCAAATACCTTTAATCTCACTTCCCCCACCTCCGTCACCTACTTCCATTTCCGTCCTGCCCTCCACCTTCTCGAGTCTCTTTTCCATCCTTTCCTTCCACAGCCTGATCTCCTCTTCCATCTGCTTTATTTTAACTTCCTTCTCTTTCCTTTCCCTCTCTAGCCCCTCTACTCTCTCCCTCATCTCTTTCATCTCCTTTTCCCATTTCTCATCTCTAATTCTCAACTCTTCCCGCATACCTTCCACCTGCTCTTTAGTCCCCCTTACGTCCTTCCTTAGCCCCCTGATCTCGCCTACCAGCATCCCGATAGCCTCCTTCTCTGACAATCCCTCCCTTGGGGGGGGGGGGGGGGGGTGACCTACGTGCTCTCACGCTTTTTTCGAAAGGACTCTCCCATTCGCTTTTGTCCGGACTCTCTCGGCTGCCTCTCTTCCTCTTCAAGAGATCCTCCCCGTCACTTGTGCTCGACTCTCTCTCCCTTACCATCTCGCTCCCTTCGTTCGCCTTCTCCCTCTCCCCGACGGGCTACTCGACCCCGAGCCACGCGTTGTTGTCCGTCGTGGCACGTGGAAAATTTTCTCCCCATCAACTTCACTAGCAGCACTGACAGCACTCTCACTGCTTACCTACCGCTCTGCCGCCGGTAACTGGGACCTCTTCATGAAATACCCACTGCGGCCGACAGATGTCTCTGCAGATTCGCCGCCAAATTTTCCCTTTATTTCCCTTGTTTTTTTCCTTTTCTATCACTCACGGCCCCTGCATCCCCCTTTCTCTCCCTTAACATCCCCTTACTCTGCTATAAACACCCTTGAGCCCTCAAATGCCCAAGACTCACGACCGCAAACGCCTCCGACTCTTTGTCAACCTAACCTCACTTTCTCTATCTACCTGAACCCACCTCACTCCCTCGCCAAAAACCACTTTTTATCTCCCCAATCCAACCCACACAACTCTACTCACCTCCTCGGCTTCCACCCTTACACTCCACTCACACCTTCGACACAAGTTCAGTAAAATCCTCTCACCACCTGTCACCAAACACGTTCTCACTTCCGCCACCAACATGCAAGTCTATTGTCATTCAATGTACAAAAGATATTACTTTCGGCGTGAGTTTGCCGCCCACCCAACCTTTTGGGAATTTACCCACTCCTTTCCCTCGTGAAAAGAAAGACCAACTTAAGATCACATTAAGACCAGTTTTAAACCACGTTTGGTCTTTTTCTTGTCTTTTACCTATCAGCCTATACCTGCATCAATTTCAGGGCATTGAAATAGACACCAATCTCTCCCCAGGAAATAAGAACCCATTGAAAAAGGCAACTGCGTGAATTGCGTATCTGTCATTTGCAGATTCGGATTTTTAAAACTGAATTGGTTTGTGACTATGTGAATCGGTCAGTTTCTCGAATGGCTTCGAATATGTAATTTACTACAATGTCAATTTCAAGTAAAGTCATATTGAATCGGTTTACATATTTTTGAATGAGACCGATTTTTTCAGGTTAGGCTGCCATATTTCACATGATTTATAAAATTTATAAATTATTGATAGATTAAGAGAAATCATACGCAAGGCTACTAGATTTGATTGCTATTTTAGTTCTAGAGGATGTGAAGGCTTTTATGGCTAATAAGTCTGTCAACAAAATAATAACGAGTAAAATTCTGTTAAAAACCAATCGGCGGCAATCTGGAATTCCAGTGACAGATACGCTATTCAAACAACTTCGAAACCCATTCAAAGCAAGTGAATGGATTTTTGTTTCTTGCACTGAAAAAATTTTGGGCAAGCAGCTGTCTTCTGAGTTAGAACGCAGCGCCACCACGGCGGTCGGTGTAGCGGCCACACCACATTTGAGGCAGCAATAGTACCAAATGTGCGAGCAGATCCTTTCCCGCGTGTTGGGAGCGCTGCAGTCCCACAAAAGAGAAAGCAATTGTCCCATGGGTCCAGAAATGTATTTTCGCGGACAAACTAAGCAGCAAAGCAAAGGTCGCAGTTGAGTTTTGTGACCATGTAAACAATTGAGAACACCAGAAATCAATAACAGTCAATGCCTAAATACAAATATGATGAAAATAAATTATCTACAAGAATTTTTACCGTAATAAAAAAATGTTATAAACGAATAGACATCTCTCGAATTTTTAGGAGATAAAATACTGGACAATGTTATTTAAAGTGAAAAGAATATTTAAACATAAAAATTCATGATTTTTATTAACAAATTATACAGATAATTGTTTTATAGTCGTATCTTTTTAGGGCTGGAAACAACTTTTCTACCCAAAGTTGCTGGGAACGACTTTATGATTTTTTCAGCCTGAAAGTTTTATTATAAGTCAAGAATTAAATTTTTCATAACAAATTGTATGAACAATTGTTTATATTCGTCCATTGTGACAGGGAAAAATTTATTTTGTTTATCAAAAACATTCTGCGAATTACTTTATGATTTACTTGCCTCTTCTATAAAATGGTTTCAGTCTAATTCAAAAATTTAAATTTTTACTAACAAGTTTTATGAACAATTGCGTGATAGTCGTGTATAAAATATTTTTTTTTTATAAAACTTGCTGCGACTGATTTTATTCTCGAAATAATGTTATTAATTCTAATTGTTATCATTTAATGAAACACATAGACAGACAAATGTAAATATAAATAAAACATTCCTGAAACTTGTTCCAAAATCCGAAAAAAATAAGAGACATTTTTTTCTGGTTGATTCTCAAGCAATCTATTCAGATTATTACATTTTCGAAATAGCAAGAGATATAATCCAAACAACCATACGTTTCTAAAATAGCTCATATTTACAAACATACTTGGTACAGTATTTAAATAAAAATATACTTTTTTTTGACAAATTAAGGTAAAAGTTGTCTCTATTTAAAAATTCATTTGCGATCGAAATGAAATCTGATTTCTTACGAATAATTTTATGTACCGAAAACAAAGCTTAAAAAAAATCACGAGTCAAAATTAGATTTTTAAACAACCTCCTTTTGGGATCATTAGAGACAAATACATAACAAAAGAAAAAAGAAGGAGAAAAGAAAAGAGTCAATCAAAATTTAAAAAAAACGAATATCCAACCAAATACTTAAATTTTCTTACAAATGCATGAGTTTTTAACTAAAATGGTGAACCGTCAACCAAAAAGTGATATTTTAATAAATCTGTTTGACGTTCAACTAAGTAGTATAATTTCAACCAAAAAAGATAAATACTAAACGAAAAATAAAACACTTCCTATTTCGAGCATACAAGATTTTGATTTCAAATCAAAAACAATCAAATCCTCTACCAAAAAAGATTAAGGATAACAAATATTAAGGCAGGGTTCTACTTTCTCCGCGCGAAAAAAATGCGATTTTTTTGTAATTTTTTTTTTTTAAACATGAAGAAAGATATTGATGTAGGGTTTGTTGTGCCCAATAAATATACTCTTAAGTCACATTAAAAAATTTTCTTCAGCTTATTTCATGCGCTCTATATATATTTAAATGGCACTTGCCTCAAAACCACGTTTTTACCGCTTGCTGAAAAAATCTCAGAATCTACCGAATCGATTGGTCTGAAATTTATACCACATATTCTATACGAATACATCGACCGGTGATAGCAGATTTTTTCATTAAAATACAAAGAAAAGAAAGTGGCGGCAATTTTAGGGGAAAAAAATATAAAATCTAATTTTTTTTTCATTTTTGTTGCAAAAAATAATAGTAAAAATAATTTTTTTTATATAAACAGCTAACACCGGTTGATGTATATGTATAGCATATGTGGCACAAATTCCAGACCAATCGATTCTGTAGTTTCGCAGATTTTTTCAGCAAGCGGTAAAAACCTGGTTTTGAGGCAAGTGCCATTTAAATATATATATATAGAGCGCATAAAATAAGCTAAAGAAATTTTTTTAATTTAATTTAAGAGTATATTTATTAGGCACAACAAACCCTATATCAATATCTTTCTTCATGTTTTAAACCAAAATTACAAAAAAATCACATTTTTTTCGCGCGGAGAAAGTAGAACCCTGCCTTAAGATGAAAGAAAAAGATAAAGATTAAAAATAATTTACAAAAGATAAACGTTTTCACACAAAAAATACGAAATTTCTGCCTTATAGGTTACAGCTTGTAGGTTATGTGCAAGCGCCTGCTGACCAAGGCAGGCTTGTATATTGATACATTATTTACATTTGAGGTTATTGCGTTAATGCGAGAAGTTATTCTTCTTTAACAAGTCATCCAAGATCAAAACTTTACTTGTAAAAATGAAATAAGCACGAATATATACGACAAACCGTTCGTCGGATGAAACGAACTCCGTGCGAAACTCGGGTTGGGGATGCTGTTCCCCCGCCTGAACGGTGAGTTACTGTACCAACACTGTTGGGGCTAGAGCTGTTCCAATGTGGGCACACAGCGTCCCCAACAAGAGAGAGGATACGCACCAAGTTGCTGGCGAGCAGCACGCGACGCATTTGGTGTTGCAGCTCTATCACGTGGGCGGGCAGCTCGCCCAAAATTTTTTCAGTGTGGGTCTTTTAAATGAGGATAGCTGACTGTATCAGCAGACTAGCTATTACTAAAAGTCCTAAAGAACCTGGGATGATTTATTATTATTTATTAGATCTAGAGGCTTCAACCAGTTGCCGTTATATTTATGGAACTTTGTCCCTCCATCCATCTTGCTATCTCTTTCTGTTATTATGGTTATGGTCTTGACTCCTTACTCGCGATGAGCCTAATAATGATGGGATATTGAGGGTTCAAACTGCCGGGACAAGAATACACCTGTCTATACTGTGATCTTAAGTTGGTATTTTTTTCACGAGGGTTGGGTAGGGATCCCTAGTTTTCGTATACGGTGTTTTCGCCCCTGAAAGAATCAATGTGGGTCACAGTGGGCGCTTCATAACCTGCAGACTTGAGTTATAACGGTTCGTAGTTTTTCCTTTTCCCGCTAGGGTCGCGCAAAAGAAATTCCGAGCACGATAACTGCTTTACCTGCTCCCTGCTTGGCTTAATAGTAAAACACTGTGCCACAAAAATTAATTTTTCTTCTTTTTATTGTAACATGAAAAATAATTTTTTTTTTTTAAAAATGTGACATGTGCTGGCAGTCTTTATACACTTTAGATTATTTATAAAAAACATCAGACAAACTGGCTTCGCCGTTTGGCCTGAATCCATTTTGTATGATTTACACTCGATTTCCAGGGACCTTAAGACTTTATCAAGGTTTGCAGAAATTTTAGAATACTTTATAAATTTTCGGAACACTATTTAAGTTTTAAAATATTTAATCTCTCAAAAACTCGAATGTTTGTTAAAATTTGCAAAATTATCTAAAATAAAAAAAATGCCTTAAAACGGTCTTAAGCAAATTGTTGTATTCTTTCAAAATTCTTAAGAAGCTTCTAAATTTTTTTTCCAAACTACTAAAAGATGTATGTTTGGTTTAAAGTGTTTGGAATTTTTCCAAATTTTAAATTATTTTAACATCTATCTGAAACTTGAAACCTTTGAAATATCTTTTGAAATAATTCAGTTTTCCTACAATATTTTTTGATTGTCTTATAACATTTTAAATTCTGTTCTGAACAAATCATTCTAAAATCTAAATCATTTGAAACATTTCCAAAAATTTTATTATCGATACCCATAACTATTTTTTTACGGGTACCGACAGTTTACAAATTTCGTAAATTAGGATATTGTAAGTTTTTGTCATTTATTTCATTTTTCTTATCTCTTTAAAAGTGTGAGAAAGTTTACAAATTGTAAACTATGGTAGCAAATTTTTGTTAACAGCATTATTTCCTAATATTGAGTTATTACTTAAGGATTTGGTTCGATCCGACTTTAAATTTGTTTCTTGAATGTTACGGCACTGACTTCATATATATATTTTTCCCAAGTATTTGAGAATGAAAGAATGAAAACTTGTCAAACAACCGGCCAGGTTTTGCGAGATCCTTGGATCAATAACATTAAGAGGAATGAAGCCTTTTGCTGAGGTAATTATTATTTTCACGGAAATGATAAATTTTTCGGCAGGTAGAAATCGTCGGATAGCAGAAGATACCACTTGAACGGCGAAATCAACTCGAAAATTTATTTTTTTACTTACAATTCTTGAGATGTCCTGCGTATGTAAGGACCATAAGACTGCAGTAGTAAGCAGCAAAGCAAACGTGGCATAAAGGCCGGCTGTCAAATTTGCGCTGCGATGCTCTGAAGTCTGAACAAGAAAAAGAAATGCGCGCAGAATCACTATGGGTTTAAATTATGGGCCGATGAAGTCAGCAGCGTCAGGGTAACGGTCTAGCTGGTTCTAGGCTACAGGCTCTGCCGTCATGCGTTCGCGTCCTCGTACTTTTCTCAATTCTTTTTTTGTTTCTAATTCTTTTTTTCCAATAGATTACCGTGAATATGCATAAATATTATAAAATCAATAACAAAGAAATTCAAAAATATATTTTAGGAATACAAAAATTATTATTTTTGACACAAAAATATTTTTATCAATATATTGATTTTTTTTTATCAATCATTTCTTTCATTCATGCATAAATTTCGGGGTTTCCAAAATTATAAAAACTAGTTATTTGTAAAGTTATGACAATTTTTTGCTGATAAATATGAATATTTTTTGAATAGGGTGGAGCAAGAAAAACCTTTTTTGTGATAAGCTTTTGGAGGACGCGAGTGCTAAAAAATTCTCATTAGCCTCCAATAAATTAATAATAATATGAAGAACGTGAATAAAGTCAATAAAATTAATAAAAGGAATAAAAAGGATAAAATTGTTACGTCTTAATAAACATAACTTTCCTTATATTTTGTTAAATAAATGATGGCTCCTCGTTTTAAATTTTAATATTAATTAAAACACTGGGATGAGGATAACTACTGTTTGCAGAAATAAATTAATAGAATTTGAATATAAATAAATTGAAGTTTATTCGAACAGTTGCAATTTGACTGGGATGAAGTACAAAGGTTAAGTTTAAATTAATGCAGCTGGAGTGTTCTTGCTTCGATTTGTCTCTTCTCGTTTAGTTTTAGTCCACCTTAAACAGGAATGACTAATTAAACAAACGATAGAGTAAATGAAATGAAAGTGAGACAGTGAGGTAATTTATTACTTACTTATTTGTTTGTTGGTGACGTGTTTCACCCTCTCGCCAGTAGAAAGGAAGAGTGGTCCCTCCACTGATCTATGGGGCTCTATGTGGAACCCATAGGGGGTGAGTATAGAAGAATGAAGGCTGCGCTGACCAGGTCAGTAGATCTGGGCCTCCGTTGTACTTTGTTGCAGGTGCTCTATTAAATTTTGATCCAACGCTCCCGCACAGAAGTTAACCCTGCAAAAAACGTATTGGAAAGTATTAAAATGTACTGACATTTTGAATGCGATTCAATTCTGTTTTCTGTTCCGAAAAAAAGATTTTAAAAGTATTAGTTCGTACGGGTTCGCATTACACTTCACCACGCTGAATGCGAAACGGCGGTGTCGATGATTCGCATTACAAAGTATTGGTTCGCATTAAACTTCAAGACGCCGAATGCGAGATCTTAATATTAAGAAATTCTAAAAAAATCAAGCGGTTCCTGTTTATGGTAAAACTTTTTTAAAATAATGTAAAATAAATATATAAATATTAATAAATAAATAAACACTTTATAAAATATTGAATAAAATTTTTATCCGCGGTTACGCATTCAAAAGTATTCCAATAACTTTTGGAATTTGCAAGATTTAAACCAATGCGTCATTTCGCATTAAAAAGTTTACAATCCACGCACAACATTCTTCTCATTCGATCGCATTTAAAATCATTAAAACTAATGCGAACTTTCGTATTAAAAAGTTTTCACTCAACCGAAACATTTCTATCATTGATTCGTATTGAAAAGTATTCAAACCAGTACGAACTCTCGCAATAAAAAGTTTTCACTAGATAAAAAATTTCGTCTCATTCTATCGCATTCAAAAGTATTCAAACATAAGCGAACTTTCGCATTGAAAAGTTTTTACCTCGCTCAAAAAATGAGTCTCATTCTTTCGCTTTCAAAAGGATTCAAAGTAATGCGAACTCTCGATTTAAAAAGTTTTCATTTCACTCTGAAATTTTCTCTCATTCGGTCGCATTAGAAAGCATTAAAACGAATGTGAAGTCTAGCATTAAAAAGCATTGCGTGCAAAAAATTTTATTTTTCGTATTCAAACCCATTCAGGAATTTAATGTTATATAAGAAGTATCGCATTTAAAAGTTTGCGGCTAACCTCCGATGCGAAACTGACACATAACAGACTTCACGGAAACAAATCGTGAATGCGAAACAATACCTTTGAATTTTACGTTTCTTGCAGGGAAACTTTTAGAAGAGGTTGACCGGCCGAGTATTTCGGGCCGAAGTTTAGGGTCTCGATGACTTTTATTGTAGTACTGGGTGGTGGTTCTTAACCGATAGAGTGTCTAAACTGGGTAGACTGCTTGAACTTCCTAAACTGGGTAGACTTGTTAAAGTCCCTAAACTGATTTTCTGCGTCCAAATCTGCTGTATTTATTCACGAGATCCCTCCTAAGATTCCCGTAGGGGTGACTGGTATTAGAAGTAAGGATACATCATGGTTCCAATCAGCGTTGATGATTAATTGTGTAAATGAGTGGTAGGGATTTAATTATCCAATGGGCATCAAGAATTTTATGTATGCCCATATACGGAAAGTGTCGCAGTAGTTATGATGCATTATATCCCTTCCTAGTCCAAAGGGTTAATTGATAGGATAACCAATCAGCGATGAGGAATCGTAATGTGCCCAAATATGGAGAATGGGGCAGTTACCAAAATATATGGTATCCCTTCCTAGATGACAAAGGCTGAGATATTCTATTGCGTATACCCTATTAACACCGAATGTTGCCTCAGTATTGCATCGGTATTGCCTGAAACATCAGAAACATTGCACGAAACATCGATGCAATATTGATGCAAGAAATCGATGGCCGCTTTTTGAAACATTCGGCCGATAGATTTGAAGCTCGTAGTACGCAAATCGATCGGTAGGTGTCGCTGCTCGACAAGGTCTAATGGAGTGGTGCAGTGGAAATCTGCATTACCGACTACTTTACAGAGGATACTGCCGCGTGCTTCCTTACCGACTGAGTAAATTGTGAATGACAGTCCTATGCATCGACATATAGAAATGGACCGATAAGGCTGTGGGGAGCACGGAAATGGGCTTTCGAGGGAGAAAACATTTGATAGGTAGTCCTGTCTCTTTCTAGATAAAGCTAATTGGTGGAGAGGATTTTCGATGGGTGAAGCTTGATGAAGCACAGAACCGTGCAGTCCTGGAATAGAAAAAGGCAGATCTGCCTCTCAAATGTTTTCTCTCTCACTCTCTCTCTAAAGCCAAAGATATATAATATCTTTGCTAAAGCTCATTTCCTTTCTCCCCACAGCCTTATCGGTCCATTTCTATATGTCGATGATCGTCCCTAATTTTATGATTTTCTTAGCTTACGTTCGGTGAACTTATCTGAAGCATTGCGCTACTGAATTACTTTTTTTATTTTGACATTTTTATTAAATAATATTGACCATTTTACAGTTTTGTAATTATTGTGAATTATATACCTTGTTATTATTCTATAATTTTTCTCTCTTCTATGAATGAATAATTGTTAATTTTTCAATAATTTGATTTTTTAACAATTCAATAATTAATAATAAATTAATAATAATAATAATTTTCAATAAAGAACATTGTTCAAACGAGCCCCTATGAAAAAGAAGTATTGGCAAGTATTGGATCTAATACTTTTTTCGCGAATAAATATTGAAATTCCAATACTTTTTCGCAAAAATAGTACTGGACCCAATACTTACCAATACTTCTTTTTCATAAGAGAAACATACTTAAATATAACAATTTTTATGTACTTTTTGTATTTTTGTGACTTCTATAATAATTTTCTTAAAATTATTCCTATAATCGCAAGACAATTATAGGAAATTTATTAAAGGCCTATGATGATTTTCCCACAATACTTCTTCGTGAGGTGAGATTTTTTGGAATACATGCTTTATCGCGTGAATATGTCATTAGAAAACATTTTTAAAGAAAGAGTCAAAAGTTTTTGATAAATTGTCAGTATTCCATATTTTAAACATAAAAACAATTTAAAAATAACTTTTTCTTCTTGTGCATTCAGATCGACAATTACAATATGCTTTTTAATTCATTCGCCATATCACTTTTTTTTGTGATGTTATATTTTATAATTAGAGAGCGGAGAACCTCGGTTAGGCTGCTGTCTAATGCGTTAAGATTCCATTCTCAATATTTTTTTTAATCATATTGAGCTATTAATAATCTATTTTAATTATCTGGCTTTTTTCAATCTTGTCTGCATTTATTTATTCAATCATGTACCATTTTTCAAAATCAAGAAAATCATTATGAAAATAATTTAGAGATTAAGATGGAAACTTTTTTAAAACAATAATTAATGATTTCGAGTTCTAAGGGTTTGAAATTTAAAACATATGTATTAAACAAATTAGAATTGAAAACTTTCTAATTCAAGCAATTTTAAATTAGGTAAAATTTTGAAAAAAGGACAATATTTCGGGTGAAGTGACAAGAAATTGAACTTGTATCTTTTTCTGAAATTGAATGATTTCAAAATAAAATTTTTGAAAATAGAAGAATTTCAAAACGTTTTAAATTGAATACAAAGGTATTAAAATTATATTATTTGTAATTAAGGTCATTCGAAATTGACTAATTTAAAATTGAAACTTTTCGAATTTGGACAAATTCAAAGCGATTACCATTTTACATTTTGAAATTTAAAACTATATTCAACGTTTTAAAGTCAAAGCTTCTGAAATTCTAAAAATTTGTATTTTATTATTGTTTGAATTGATTTATAGAAAATCAAACAATAAATTCATCTTCATTTTCAACATTATTAATCGAAAAATTTTCAATTATAAACATTTATAATGAAATTATTATGAAAATGGTTGAAAATAATAAGAAAAATAATAAGCTGAAACTTAAACGAATTCGAACTTCATTTGAAACTTAAAAAAATTAGCGTTTACTATGAAAATATAGAACTCTAAATTTGTAACCATTCAAAATTTTAGAGAAATCATTCAAATTCAAGAATTTTAAATGAGACTAGAATGAAATTCAAAATCCCATGTAACGTCCAACAATCAATTCAATATATAGAATTCCTGAAAAAAAAACAACAAGAATTCAACGATCAAATTTGGACAAACACCACAAAATGCTCCTATTGCAATTTCTAAAAAACAAAATAAAAAAATTTGTTTCTTTGGATAAAAATTATCATTTTTCTTTCCTCTTTTTTATTTTTATCCAAAGAAACAAATTTTTTTATTTTGTTTTATAGGAATTGCAATAGGAGCATTTTGTGGTGTTTGTCCAAATTTTATCGTTGATTTCTTGTTGTTTTTTTTTTAATTCTATATATAGAAATCATTCAATTGTTCAATAAAAATATCGCTTTTTTTAACTGAGTTTAAAATTCCGAACTTTTGGAACCTTTTTACAATAAATAAATCATTATTTAATGCCTGTTTCGAAAATCTTCTCATTCTTCAGGCGTCAATTTGAGAGATTATTGTCTTAATTATCCATTGTTTTGAATTTATTCGGAAGGCATTTAATTTAAAATTGTTTAATAAACTAGCTGTGAATTCGATCTCGAGTGTTTCCACTTTGTTTGTATTTATAATTATATGGTGCTCATTTCACGAGCACTTTGCTTCACGTTAGCAAATGTATTTGCTTCCTCATAGAGGAAGCATTAGTTATTTTTTTCAATAATAGACAAACCAAAGTTTTCATTTTGCTCAATTTAAAAATAGAAATTTAACAAAAATGAAAAATTACAAAATAATAAAAAAAATGTTTTAAATACAAAGACAAATCAGACAAATCAAATCTTGCGTTCGAAAGAATAATTTTTTGAGCTGGAAAAGGGAGAGGAAAAGTTCTGTCGCACCCGATCCCTTTCCCAGCTTTATGATTTCTTCACGAAAATTTTCATAATATTACTCTATTTGAAACTTTATGATCAAAAATTCTTTTCTATTCCTGCATCAACTTTAAATTATGTCGATGAAAAAAGTTTTTCTGTTTGAAACTGATGATTCAGATATTATAAATGAGCAGAGCTTCCCTAATCTTCAATAAAGTGCATTATTATTGTTATAGATCAATCGATTCGTTGGGCGCGGTTAGTACTTGGATGAGTGACCGTTCGGGAATACTGCGTGGTGTTGGCCTGTCGTGGGTGTGGTGGATCGACACTGGTAGTATTTATCCACCTAGAAACACTATCCGAATCGGGTAGTGAGGCAATGAACTTTCGAGTTCGAACTGCTAATAAATTTTTTTTGTTATAGGTCAATCGATTCGATTCGAATCAACACACCTTTTCTGTTTTTGCATGAACTTTAAATTATGTTAATGAAAAAAGTTTTACTATAAAAAACCGATTTTCAAAATATATAAATTACCATAACTTCCCTACAATTTGATAAAATGCATTAATATTATTGGTCAATCGATTCGCTTCGAACCAAGGAATCTTTTATATTCTTGCATCAACTCTGAATTGTGCTAGTGAAAAAAGTTTTTCTATAAAAAACCGATTTTTAAAATATATAAATTACTATAACTTCCCTACTCTTCAATAAAATGTATTAATATTATAGGTCAATCGATTCGTCCCGAACCAAGGAAACTTTTATATTCTTGCATCAACTTTGAATTATGCGAATGAAAAAAGTTTTACTATAAAAAACCGATTTTTAAAATATTATAAAGTGCTAGAAAAAAATGCAATAAATATTTTTAGAAACCCTTTGGTCAGTTTCAAGATATTAGTAAGGAAAATAAGCTCTACAAATTTCATCAATTTATCTGCAACCGTGTTCTAGTTATCGTGTTCACAAAAAAGCGTGACATCCACACATCCACACATCCACACACACATCCACACACACACACACACACACACACACCCGGACAATTGCTTAGAACATTGTATTAGACATTTTTAAATTAGGGAGGATTTAGTTAAATGAATTTAAAAATTTTGAAAAATGTCACCATTACAAAGCTTCCTCTATGAGGAAGCAAAAACTAGAAAATTGATTAGGTTTAGGAAAGCAAACAATTTAGAATATTTAAATCTGAAATTATGAAATTAAAAACTGATTATCAAGGCTTTTAATTTAAAATTTTGCAATTCTGAAATATTTTAAAGCATAATTGTCCTGACATTTTTAACCCAGGCGGAAATATTATATATAGTTCATATATAGTGTGAAGTATTATATATAATATTAATTTGTTTTATATAAAAAATATATAAAACAAATGAATATTATATATAATACTTCACGCTATATATAAACTATATATAATATTTCCGCCTGGGAATATTTGTATTTGAAACTACAACATTATGAAATTTGAAATTCAAGACCTCCAAAAATTAAGACATTTTAAATCAAAGATTTTTGAATTCAAGCTCTATTTTATCGAATACATGAGTGTGTCTAATAGGACGTTCTCCACGTGTGACAGCTTAGCGGCGCTCTCCAGCTAACTTCACTGTTGCTCTAATCAGCTCTCAGGTTATAATTGGAGAATGAAAATATTATACCTGTACAATATTCTATTAATTGATGAAATTGATGAAAAATCTCCCGCTATAACAATAATACCTAATTCTTAACAATAATTACTTCTTAAACAGCCAGACTTAAGTAATAGAGACATAAAAAGAGTTAATAATAATACAAAAGGAAATGTCATGTCTTCTTATTACTAAACACATTATTCATCATTAATTGTTACATTAATTTCTCATTCACGTAATAGGCTTAACTTTTTATTTTCATGGAAAACTCATTCTTTTCCCACTATTAATTTGTGCAATCTACACACTTTGAATCAAATCTTCAGATTGAAAAATTTTGAATGCATTCAATTCCCGACATAAGAACTTCCGGTTTACGATACTCCTAAAACTGATGACTCCCGTACTTTCATGATAAGAAGCCGCTGGTTCGGCACAGAGGATGTGTTCAGTCAAGCGTGTCAAACAGCTTGAGTTCCCACCTCTGAGCGCGATAGTTGCATCAGGTTACGTTATGCATCCAAATCCAAGGGAAAAGTTTCACGAGGCCCTGTCTGTTCCAATTTGGATACAGGCCAATGCAAGTCATGCCTGAAACTGTTCTTATATGTGGTGTTTAGTATATTTATTTCAAAGGATAATCATGAAAATCATGCGTTCCCCTCTGCTACATAACTATACGCGAGTTTTAATACATGTTGCGTGATGTATGTGCATATCATTCGTATGATCACATGTAGTCCAAAGAAAATTCATCCGCTACAGGTACATGTCATTGTGCCCCAACTGTAAGTCTAACGAATGACATAAGTACAAATGACATCTGCCTACAGCCAGCTTAGCTACTGTCGCACTTGGAGAGCGAATTGCAATAAAAGGCTCTCATTAAAATCCGTTGGCTTACCAAATCATCAAAGCACAGAACATTCATAAAAAGAAGCATTCTCCTTTTACGAATGGTGCATGATTTTCGGCAATATTTTGGGGTTGATGAATTATATTTGGACTAATGTGATAAAAAAATGATAGCACACATTTAAAAATACAAACGCACAAAAGATCGAAATTGACCGCATTGAGCCTCACTCAATAATATTCGTTATTACATATTTCTGTTCTACTATCAATAGCGCACTACACATCAGCTATTACAATTATGAAGAATATACTTACTGTTTTTCTCATCTTACTAGCTTCAGCTCATTTGGTGTCAGAAACGTAATGCAATGAATTATAAAACATGATTTCGAGAAAATAATTCTTTCTTCAAACTAGTTACATTCCTATTACTAAGGTACATATGTGTAACTTGAAAAATACAACGACATTTTTAAATTGTGCCCTTCTCCAGAATAATAACTTCAGTCTAAAAAAGGCGAATAAGGAAGAAAACGCCAAAAGAACAAATGGGCCCAACAATTGAAGCTTTATCTTTCACATACGTTTTCATCAACAATGACGCGCGGAGAGCTACATAAGTTGTTTCTGCGGGAAATACTTGTGACACTTTTTTTATTACATTTTCTACTTAAAAATAAACATTTTGGTTGAATATGATACATGGAAGTAATAAACCGACCTATGCCCCAGTCAGGTCCTCGATAAAATCAAGGGAAAGTGCAGACTGCGAGGTTGCCCAGAATTCTTCGTGATAAATTAAAAAACCATACCAATGATATTTGTTTACTGTAATTCACTAAAAATGTAAAAGTGAAAAAAAGTCAAAGAACTATATGAGAAAATGCATCTTAGAGGTCAGCAAAACTGAAACGCCGCTCCCCGCAACAAAAATTTAATCAGCTTGATTTGCTCTTGCAGAGGACGGCTCTGCTGTACATTTCCTAGAAACATTCAAAAATTTTCAAAACCAGAAATAAAAAATTATTAACAAGAATTTTAATATAAGAAGCCCTTCACATTATCCCTCTTTTCACATTATTAAATTTATTTTACTACAGAACTAAAAACCTATTTTTCTGAATTTGTATCATTAATATGAGTACTTACGTTCCATTTTCTTTACTTCCTCTTCTGTACACTTACTCATTGCGTGCCGAATTTTCCCAATTGTAATAAGTATGCTCTTTAGGGTAGTCCAAATTTTTGTTCCTAAGCTTCATGCATATAGCCTGGAAATTTGCTCGATTCCACACACAAATTAACCCATATTTTTCAAGAAATGATATTTAGAGGTGGCGCAAGCCCCATGAAGTTTAACACGTATTTCCCATAAAAAAATACGTTTTTGTGCATTTTATTCAGAATCGTAAATATTAGGGGAGACCTCCCTACAGTGGATAGCAAAAATTCGTAGATTTCAGTAAACACAAAGTAGGATATATATTAAAGAGCTGTTATAACAGAAATGAAGCTGATGTATTCACCCATGTGATGAGATAACAGAAGAAGTCAATTCGTTAGCAAATAAAAAGCTATTGATATTATTTTGAGGTCGTAAAATTTTATCCATTGTTGGCCGGTTCGTCCTACAGTGGATATTCGATTCTACACCGCGAATCAGAATAGAAAGAAGTTTTTATACGCAACCCTAAATTATATTTTATACCGACGCAACTATCAGAACAACCAGAAAAGTGATATAATTTTGATTTTGGATAAAATTATCAAAAATATAATGTCAGTTATCCGCTCATATTTCACAACACGTCTTTCAGTGGATAGGTTAGGCGAGGTTAGGATTGCCAAAAATCTTGCCGTGTCAAAAGTACCTAGAAAATACCTACATAGAAATTGTGTATGGTGAAGTTATATCTACTTCCGGGAAATTTAAAATTACTCATTTTAAAAGCTGTTCAAGTTGAGCGATAAAATAATTAAAAAAGAAGAGTTTAATTCTTAATATTTACTCATGATTGTAGAGACAATTGAAAAGTGTGAATCTTAAAATTTTGAAAAAAATTAAGATGGGATGTAAAAAAATGTATTTAGGATATCGAGAAAATGTTCCCTTTATAAATAGAAAATTGGAGACTATTTAAAAAAATGATACGAATATTGCAGAAAAATAGATCAATAAATAAACAATTATTGTTTTTATAAAAAAGGGTTGATTTATTATTTAAATTTTGAGCTTAAATATATTTATATAATATATAATTATATGTATTATGAAGGAAACCAATTAGCAAACATTTTTCACAAGTAGTATTAACTATTAATCGACATACTATACATATCAGTTTGCTACATTTTTGTACGTACCAACAGCTATAATACTAGCGCATGAAATAACGATATTATTATTTAAATAAAATATTCAATAGGTATAAAGCCTTTAAATAATTCTTGCTTGTTTGCATGTTACTAAATATTTTTAGTCCAACTGGCTATCTTCATTAGTTTTAAAAAAGTATTCAAAACAATTTTTTTTCCAAATGTTCTAAAAAAAGTTTTCTAACGCCAAAAAGACTTCAGATAAATTGCATGCTTTTGTAACAATAAGAGCAAAATTTCCAAAATTTCCAGTGTTTCGCTTTGGCTATTAAGAATTACTTTTAAAATAAATATTGCTTTGAAGTTAAATGATTAAAATAATTATTTATCAATTTAAATATTCACATTTGACTAGCAAAAATATACCCTACACGCGTTTAGCATTATGAGACCGTTTTTCAAATTCTCTTTGATTTTTGGCATCCACCCTTCTTGACTGCCTTCGTTTTCTTTCGCGTCAATTTTTCATCTTTGTCTGACTGTGGGATATTTTCCTTGTTCCTTTTCTTGGATTTTTTTCTCTCTGGACCATTGACCATCAATTCCTTTGATCGACGCTTGGCAGCTGTAGCTTCTGCATGCTGTAGGATTACTTCTCGTACCGGTGAAGAAGTTAGAATTTTACTTCTTCCTTTTTCCCTAGGTTTTCGATTGGATACTCTTGGCAAAGCTTTCGGGTAGGGACGTATCTCTTCAGGTAAAATAAGAACACGTTTGTGTTCTATTTCGCGAGACTTCTCACGCATTAGAACTTTTTTTAAAGGTTTTAATGGAGATTCGGGGACTTGTTCTTCTGGGTGAATCTCAACTTCTTTTGCTCCAATTTCTTGATGGAGTCTTAAGCGAACTCGCAACTCGGTTTCCACTTCAGAATCGAGAACTTGCAATACCTGCTGAACTGGAGACAAATTTCCTTCAGCTGATTGCGAGATTTCTGGCTCAGTTTGCAAGGTGTATTCCAGATTTGGCTCAATAATGAGACGCACTTTTAAAGTCACTTCTTTATTAGTGTGAACTACATTTTTACGAACTGGTAAATCCGAGGCAACTTGCAACGTGCTTTCTTCTGTTGGTGTTATTGGTAGCCCATCTTGGAAGAGAACGTGTGATTCTGGAGGAATTTCTGATTCGATCCCTTCACTGCTTATAAATGCTGATTCATTTGGAAAATCCGTTCCTTCTGGAACTTCAATCAGTGGTTGCGTCTCTGGCTGAGTAACTGGCACTTCAAGCGGTCGATCTGTTACGGATGAACAGAGGAAGTCTGCTTCAGTGAAAATGTTAGGATTGAAGGGGAAAATTCCACTCTTTGCCAATCCAGATATAATGTTTGATGGCGTCAGGGCCTCCATGTGCGCTTTGCCAACGCGACCAGCGACATCGTAAATAGTCATGGGGCGGCCAGGATTTTCCGCCATCCATGAATCGCAAGCTACATTGTAGCGAGCCTTAAATGGCTGATAACAGGCGATATCCAGAGGTTGCATCCGATTACTACTGTGCGGAGGTAGAGTTAAAAGTGTTACCCCTGCTTCTCGAGCCGTGTCAATGATTTCAATCGAGGAATGAGATTCATGATTATCAAATATGATGAGAGTTGGATCTTCCTGAGAACTGCCAGAGTACTTTATGAAGTGCTTGAGTACGTGAAGGAAATTTTCCGCTGTCATCCATCCTGAAGGATTGGCCAATCCAAGGGTTCCAGGTGGCGCCCCTTCAATCATTTTATCCTTAAAATTTTTTCTAGGAAAAACCATTGCTGGTGGAAGAAAGTTGCCTGTTGCAGAAATTATTGCACATGTTGTAACAAGTTGACCTCGCTCTCCACTTGTGCATTTGTTTAACTGTTTAACTCCTTTAGGAGCGACGATTTTTGTTGGTGCTTGAACAGTTGTGGTAGCCGTTTCGTCCATGTTAAAAATGCGATGCCCGGTGCTCAGACAGGGTTTTTCTGTGAAAATCTGTTTTAAATTATCGAAGAATGTCCCAACGTTGTATGGGTTGAAAGCTGTTAAACGACTTAAGCTGCAACCTTCCGGCTTGCGAATGCTCATGCCTCGTCGATCCATAAATCTTTTTAGCCACTTTTCACCAGCGCTTTGCAATTCTATCCAAGATGACGGAATTTTGATATCATTTTTAATAGCGAACTGGAATGCTAGTTTTCGAACGTCCTTCGAAGTTAGTCCATATGCCATGGCACTGCAATCGGTTATATATTTACATAGTACTTCTTCTTCTTCATCTGCGAATATTCTACGGTTTTCGTAGGCTGGGATGTAACGAATATTGGAATCCGCATCAGCCGTTCGAGATTTATTAACATAGCGCCATAGAGTTCCATAGCCTATTTTCTTCTCTCTCGCAACCTGTAAAATTGGTAAACCGCCTTTCACAACCGATTCAACAGCTTCTGTCATCTCCTCCGCAGACGTTTTGCCTACTTTGCGCTCCTTTCCTGGCATGCTGCAATAAATAATAATTTGAAAAATAAATAATTTAAAAAATTTAATTTTGTATTGATTTCATAATTTAATAGCTGAAATGCAGTAAATTTATAATCTTTTTATAGCTTTTTCGAAATGAAAATTTATCTGTTACTATTATTCTACATGGTAAGCAGAATACAAAAAATAGAAGCAAGGCTTGAAAAACATACTGATTGTGAACATTCTTAAGTATATCGCTTACATTTCGTCGCCTGAGAGTTAGAATGCGCTATTTTTACTGATTGTCATATTGAAAAAATGAGGTTTAAAGTTTTAATGATATTTTACCCTAATTAAACGTTAGTTATTTAATTTGGCAGAAATCACAAAGCTATTTGGGACATAGCAAAATTGTAACTTAATAACATTCACTTTTTTCAGAGTTAGAACGTGGCATGTCCAATAAACATTTAAATTAAAGTATTCGTAAAATAAAATTTAATTGAAAAGTAAAGAAAAATAATTTTCCGTACTGCCTTCTTTCAATAAATAATTGAGTAATAGAAATTATTAAGATATTATTGACTTTTTAGAAATATGAAAAACCCTGATTTGAATATTATTTTAGAATTTGATGTTTTAGAATCGTCACTTAACCCCAAAAGAAAATGTCGACGAAAATTTGTCTATATTTGTATTTTGTTTTGAAAATAATTGTTTTTTAAATACTTACAGGTGCAAGGTATATTATAATATAACCTACAAATGTTATTTACAAATTTATGATTTAAATAATAATAATTTCGAGCACTTACCTTTCAGAGATGATTGCACTCTTAAATATTTTATATTATATTTGTGATAAACATTCAATTAAATTACGCGCCTATGTTCAAAGTATCAGATGAATCAATCTTCTGTTATTTTAGTACCAACCTATGAGTGTAAATTATCTCTAAAACTTTTCACTGAAAATCCACTGCAGGGATGACGCTGGTATCCATAGTAGGCAAATAAGAGCCTCAAGAAATATATTTATAATAATTTTCTTACACAGAACGCAAGATTGTAGGGTGAAAAATATTATTGTTTAATGACCGAGGAACATATTTTATTAAACAAAATCGCTCCGAAAAATTTTATATACTTGGAAAAAATTACTAAAGTTGAGGACAAAGTTTCTTGATCATGTCAAAAGTAATTTTTTATACTTCTTTCTTTTATTATAATTAAGTATAACATGAAATTCCGCCTTATGATGCATTTTTACAAACTTGAATCATACGAAAAGCGCAAATTAGATTTACTTTAGGCATTTCGCTTTTATTTACAAATGTCCACGGTAGGAAGCTATCCACTGTAGGGAGGTTTCCCCTACATGAATCCGGTTGAAAATCAACATTTTCTTAATGCAAACTGTTTCCAATACATGAAATGCGTCTGTATACAGATAATTAGATGTTTATATAGATTGTTCAAAAAATTATCAGTGTCTTTACCAGCTTTCTCTTAGAACAGAGTTGAAAAGTCGACGTTTTTTCAGAAATATTCTATTTCAAATACATTGAGGTAATACTTAATTAATGTTAACAAAGATAGCTGTTCAAACTAATTATTATTATTGATCATAATATTCTCTTCGAATAATGCTAGTAAATTGCAGTTTCTTCCAAAAATTTCCACTTCAGCTTCCTCATAGATGAAGCTTTGTAATGGTAACATTTTCCAAAACTTTTAAATTCATTCAATTTTAAGCAATTAATCAAATGTAGGTTTCAAAATTTATTACCAAAGAATATCACTAATGCTGCTAGGAATGTTAGAAATTTACAAGTTTTTAGTCATAGTACAAAAAACCATGTTAATTTCATAGTCGATTCTTTAGAACATCGTTTACTTAATGATGAAATAAAAGACTTAAATATCCATTTAAAATATTTAATACAAAATTTCAATAATATCAAAATAAATTTAAGAAATTCATTACCTATGAATATATATACCAACATTTTAGAAATGCAATTAAATAATTCAAAAAATAATTCAAAAGATAAACAAAGAATGGATAAAAAACTACAAAATTTAAAAATTAAAAGTAAGGTGCAAGTACCTTTTAATATTAATAAACATAAAGATACAGAATACAGTAAAGCTAATGATCCTTGGCTAATAAATTTTAGTAATGTTGAAATTCCAGACAATGTTAATGACATATTAAGGTTAGGGAATAAATTTAGTTCTTCATTTTTAACAAACAAAAATAAAGTAGTTATGAATATGGTTAAAGATATAGAGTCAAATATTAGGCTAATTGAAAATAATGAAGAACGTGATTTATTAAGACATAGAATAATTAATACTTCACAAAATTTTTTACAGAATAATAAAATTACAGAAATCGATAGAATTTTAGCACAAAACATTAAGAAAACTCAAATATTTATTAAAGCTAATAAACAATTACTAATAACTCATGCACATAAAAGTAACATTACAGTAATACTAAGAAAGGAATCTTATAATAATAAAATGCATGAAGTATTAAATGATAAAAAAACTTATGAAAAATTAAATGAAAACCCTGAAAAAGAATTAAAAAATAAAACATTTAAATTGTTAAATTCTCGGCGAATTAATGGATATTTAGGTGAAGAATTATTACGCAAAGATATTTCAGTTCACGATACTAACATTCCTAGAATCTATGGGTTACCTAAAGTTCATAAAGATAATTACCCACTTCGACCTGTAGTATCATTAATAAACTCACCCACTCACGAAATGGCTAATATTTTCAATAATATTCTTAAAAAAGCTTTAATAGTACCAAAATATCAAGTAAAAAATTCTTTTGAATTTAAAAATAAAATAATTAATAAAACAATTCCACATGATCATATTATGGTTTCATTAGATGTTTCTTCACTATTCACAAATATACCACTCGATTTAGTTATCAATAGTATATTAAGTAGATGGATTCATATAAAAAACTATACAGAATTACCTATTGAAAAATTTGAAGAAGGAATAAAATTTTTGATGGAACAAACAGTTTTTAAATGCAATAACAATTTTTATAGACAAATTTTTGGAACACCTATGGGTTCACCTATTTCTCCAACATTAGCTGATTCAGTTATGCAAGATTTAGAATCAAATGTAATAAAAAATTCAAATTTTTCGTTACACACATATTTTAGATATGTCGATGATACGTTCATTATATTACCTAAAGATAAACTACTTTATGTATTAAATCAATTTAATTCTTATCGTCCAAGGATTAAATTTACACATGAAATTGAAAGTAATAATTCTATTTCGTTTTTAAATCTTAAAGTTATAAAAACTGATTCAGGTAATATCATAACTGATTGGTTCCGTAAAAATACTTGATCTGGCAGATATCTAAATTTTCTTTCAAACCATCCAATACAACATAAAATCTCAATAATAAAAAATCTTATTGATACAGCTTTAAAATTATCAGATAAATCATTTCACAATACAAATATAAAATTTATTAAAAAAACGTTACTTTTAAATAATTACCCAATAGAATTTATTCAGATACATGTTAATAATAAAATCAAAACAATTACAGATTCTTTTTATAACCAAAATAACATAAAAATATTAGGTAATTCAAATTTTAAACCAATAATATCAATTCCATATCATGGTAAGTTATCGTTTGAAATTAAAAGAATTTTAAATGATTTTAATATTACAACAAATTTTAGAATTGATTCTAAACTTGATAAATTCATAAAATTAGGAAAAGGTTCATTAGACAATTTTCAATTTACTGATATAGTATATAAAATTCAATGTTTGAATTGTGAAAAATGTTATGTGGATCAAACTAGTAGATTACTTGCTACAAGAATAAAAGAACATCATGATAATTTTAGACAAAATCCAAAAAACCATAAAGTCATAGCAAAACATCAGGTAGAAACTGGGCATTTGATCGATTGGGATAATGTTATAGTATTACATCATGAACCTAATGAATTTAAAAGATTAATAGCAGAAATGTTTTTTATAAAGAAAAACAGTAATAATTGTTTTAACATAATTTCAGATCTTAACAATTATAGTCCAATTTATAATATAATTTTGGATTCTCTAATTTAATAGAATTGTAATGTTTAAATTTTGAATTGATGAATTTTTTTCTAAGTTTTTATTATTTAAAATAACACATTATAGGTTTATATAAATTGATTAAGAAAATTTTTTAACGCTCAAATTCAATATTGTAATCAGATCTACATAGAAACTATAGCACCTTATCTTATAAATCGTTGATACGTCATTGCGTATTCCATCTTTTGTTAAGAACTCTCTTCCTCTCTGTATTGAATGTATCGTAGCAAAAATGGAGCGAAATAGAAGCTCCGACTGTTTCACTAAATTAACCAAACTATTAATGGAAAAAAATGTATTGAATTTAGAAGAATATTGATGTAAGTAGATTTTTATAAGATGTGACAAATTTTTTTTTTCCAAAAATGAAGCCTATTAGGTAAAAAAAATTTTATCAATTATAATTTCTAACCTAAAAATTAATTTAAAAAGTATTTAAGAAAATTTGTTTTTGTTTTTTTGTTGTTTAACTATTTAAATGATATTGAGTGTAATTAATTAATGTTACATATATTTATACAGATGAGGAATGGAATTTTCTGATTAAGAATGTGATGAATTTTAAAAATGGAAACTGAACTTCAAAGTCCTGATGAGGAAAACGTTATAGTTTTCGAAACGTCGACAGAAATAAAGAAATTTTAACATCCAATTTCTACTGATTGGTCTGAAGTATGTCATTTCTACCATCTTAATATTATTTCTCATTAACCAATGTTCTAAGCAATTTTCCGGATGTGTGTGTGTGCGCGCGCGCGCGTGTGTGTGTGGATCTATGCGACGTGGATGTGTGGGAGTGTGGATATGTGTGTGGATGTCACACTTTTTTGTGAACACGATAACTTGAAAACGGTTGCAGATAAATTGATGAAATTCAGACTCCCAGGTGCGAATTGTCGGTCGGGCCAAGGTTAGCCCAACCTTTGTAAGGTCGGCCCAACTTTGTGAGCCAATGGTCGGGCCAACCAGCGTAATGATAACGCATGCCGTCCCTATTTCACACAGTTGGGCCAACAATAGTTGCCATGCTTGAGCCAACCGCGGAATACAAGGTTGGCATACCATTGGGTTTTGAAGTTGGCCCAACATTGGGAGGAAGCGTTGGTTTACCAACTTTTTTTCTGCGAGTTGATCGACGGTCCACAGTCGGGCCAACTATTATGATGATGTCGGCCCAACCTTGGACAACAATGTGGGACCAAGTTTGGTTTTTGAAGTTTCGTAATAAAAAAGTAGAAATACACAAAGTAGGTATTCAAAAAATAAATAATAATTGATGGCGAGTATTTTGACTATCAATGCTTGTGGCCCTGCTTAGAATGAATACATATATTACAGTTTTAAACATAATATTACAAATAAAATTTCTAACGCTACGGGGTTTCGAACCTACATCTATACCTGAATCTATCGCTTGGCAGTCGGGAGTCTTACACATTACTCTATACCTAAAGAATTGAAAGTCAACGAAAAAACCATCCTCATAAGGCACAGCTCAAAGCAATTGAAAAGAAACAATTTGTTAACTTTTTTTTCTCATTAATTTTTTTAATATTATGCGACATCATGTAGATGTGAAATGAGTTAATTGTTAACGGAAATATGAATGAAATAATTTTTAAATAAATAATTGTAACCGACAACAAGACATTTTTTCAACATTTTTGTTTTAATTTTTTTTCAACAAATTTTTTGTTTCAAACATTTTTCTTCAAACAATTTTTGTTCAAAAATTTCTTACCAAAAATTTTTTTTTAAATAATTTTTTTCAAACATTTTTTATACAATTTTTTTTAACATTTTTTGTTTTTTGGCGCCCACTTTGACTAATTCTTCTTCGTGTAATATTTTGTTTTTTCACGTTTTAGGCCATTTCACAACTTTTGATAATGACATAAAATGTCATTTTTAATGAGCATTTAAAATTTGCGTCGACGGAACTTAGAAATTTTATCACGGAATTGTCGGTTGGGCCATGGTTGGCCTAATCTTTGTAAGTTCGGTCCAACATTGTGAGCCAATGGCCGGGCCAACCAGCGTGATGATAGCGCATGCCGTCCCTATTTTACACAGGCGGGCCAACAATAGTTGTCATGTTTGAGCCAACCGCGGGATACAAGGTTGGCATACCATTGGTTCTTAAAGTTGGCCCAACATTGGGAGGAAGCGTTAGCTAACCAAAGCTTCTTCTGCGAATTGATCGACGGTCCACGGTCGGGCCAACTATTAGAATGATGTCGGCCCAACCTTGGACAACAATGTTGGGCCAACTTTGATTTTTGAAGATTCGTACCGCAGAGTCGGGCCGACCTTACTTTTATGGTTATTTTGAGCCAATTTGCGAAAGCTCAAACGACCGTCGACCCAACCTTGGGCCAGAGTTGGACTGACCGTCGGCAAAAGTGAGGTTACTTGCAGTGGATGATATTAACCGATGGTCGGGCCAACTATCGCCCAGAGTCAGGCCGAGCGTAGTGTTATGGTTATTTTGAGCCAATTTGCCAAAGCCCAAACGACCGTCGACCCAACCTTGGGCCAGAGTTGGACCGACGGTTGGCAATAATGAGGTTACTTGCAGTGGATAATATTAACCGATGGTAGGGCCAACTATCGCCCAGAGTCAGGCCGACCGTAGTCTTATGGTTATTTTGAGCCAATTAACTAAAGTCCAAACGACCGTCGACCCAACCTTGGGCCACCGTTGGGCCGACGGTCGGGTAAATTTTGGAAGCTATTGTTGGCTTCTAACGTTGGCTCAACTAAGGTAGCTTCGAACTGCTATAGTTGGGCCAACCTTGGTCAGCAAAATTCGGTTGCCAAAGCCGGCCCGACCGTCAACTCTGGTTGCCAACCTAAATTCGCACCTGGGCTAATATCTTGAAACGTTTTTTATAGTAAAAAATTTTCAATTCTCATAATTTAAAGTTGATGCGAGAATAAAAAAGATGTGTTGATTGGAGACGAATTGATTGAGTTACAATTTTGAAACATTTTATTGAACAGTAAGGAAGCTATGGTAATGCATGATATTTGAAAAATCGGTTTTTTCATTAACATAATTCAAAGTTGATACAAAAATATAAAAGATTCTTCGGTTCGAAAAGAATCGATTATATTAATACCATAAAGCCATTTCCCTTTGGGGGTAGGCGTGAGTCGCTCGGTTGGAAAATCGTATTGTTGGGAAGGATGGTATAGATTTTTTAGATTGATCTAGAATTTTCGTGTTATTAATTTAAATAACACGTTCGTTGAGCAACACTGCTCCGACTCAGGTTGCTGATCAATCTCTCCAGCAATCACCTTGAGTGAAGAGCTTCACAAGGTCGTTATGTGAGTTTCCCCACTCGGGACCATTAGTATCCAAGGTCTTTTGTTTCAGGCGTCATTCACTTTACTCACATTCGCATACTTCTCTGGCTTCCTTCACGTCCATGCATTTTTCATGCAAGCTCTCCTGTTTCTATGGCTTCTTATGTCTTTTAGGATTAAGGTCTCATTGATACATATTCTAACCATTCTTTCCGCCGTCTGCCTCTGAGCAAACAGCCATTTACTTTATACACTTGTTTTTTTAGACGTTCATCTTTCATTCTTTTAAGATGTCCGAACCATCTTAACTGATTTCTTTCCCATGTGCCAACTATTGTCTCTTTTGCACCACATTATTCTTTGAGAATTATTTCGTTTCTCACTTTGTCCATCAGTGTTTTCCCGCAAATTTTGCGCAGAGGTTTCATGTCAATTGCGTTAACTGTACTCTTATCCTTTTCTTAACAGGTCCATGTCTCGCTACCGTATAACACAGTCCTTACAAATATAGAATTATGTATTGACATTTTAGCTTTTTTGTTATATTTTTACTTCTGAGAATGGATCCTGCTCTACCGATAACCTTCTGACCGTCGTTTATGCGCCCTTCTAGCTCCCCATCTATCTTCCCGTCACTAGTGAATAGGTTACCTAGATATATGTACTTATCAACTTGTTCTAATCTCTCATCATTTAGGACAATGTTGCACATTGTTTTTTCACCTTTTCCTTTAAACACCATGATTTTTGTTTTATTTACGTTAATGTTGAGGCCCATGTTCTTCATGCTTGCATTTAGTTCGTTCAACATTCTTTGCAAGTCCACGATTGATTCTGTCATAACAATCTTGTCATCTGCGAAAGCTAACCCACGCACCTTCACTGTTTCGAGATCTACACCTTCTTCGTCGAAGAGGGCAGTTCTTAGACACTTATCCATGAATATGATAAATAGCCATGAGGACATAACGCATCCTTGTTTCACGCCTTGCATAATATCGAACCAGTCACTCAGTTTCCCATTTACCCTTACACTCGCTTTACTACCTGTATCTATATATTGTTAGTATTGCTTTTACGAGCCCTCCATTTACTCCATATTCTTTAAGGTCTTCCCAAATTTTACTTCTATCAGCCTTGTAAAATGCTTTTTCTAGGTCAACAAACGCACAAAAAACTTTCTTTCCTACTTTCAAACTTTTTTCTCTGATCTGTCGTAAGCTACATATTTGATCCGTACATGATCATCCTGGCATAAATCCACTTTGGACTTCCCATAACTTTTTTATGTAATTTTCATTACCCTGCGGATAATTATTTTTGAGTAAATTTTACTTACGGTAGATTGACATATAATATTAATATATTTTATTAAATGGTTAGGAAGTTATGGCCAGTTATAATATTTGAAACATTCGTTTCAAACAGAAAAAATTTTTCCATCGACATAATTCAAAATTGACGCATGAATACAAAATACTTTTTTATCATAAATTTCCAAATAGAATAATTCTGACAATGTTTGTGAGGAAATCATAAGGCTGGGAAAAGGATAGGGTGCGACAGAACTTTTCCCTTCCCTTTTCCAGCTCGAAAAATTTCCATTTCGAATATAAAATTTGATTTATCTAGACGGAAAAAATAAGTTGTCGAAACTTTGATTGACTAGTCAACCATTTTAGGATAGGCCACTTTTTGTTTAGAATCTCGTATGATTTTGACTAAAGAACCGCAGACTTCATTGAAAAAGTAGAAAAAGTCATCGAATTATTGGAAGACAATCTAGGTACATCAGTTTTCGAATTTGTATTCAGCAGATTTTGACAGAGTTCTAGACAAGCATTCAATTTTTCATAAAAAGTCCTCCAGATTCCACAAGATTTGGAATACAGTAACTCTAGTACAAAAACGAATAACTGATTTATAAGTTGTCGAAGAATTAGTTGAATGTCTTCTAGATATCCATATATTCACAATGTACAGTCACATTGGATGCTTGTATCAACACGTATACGTCACTTATAAGTGACGCTCAGGTGAAGTGGTATATGTATAAGTCTGAATGGAGTCGCGGTCACCGGCAATGAACAAATGAGCGCGGATTTAAATTTGGCTCTTCATTGGGATTTGTACAAAATATTCAATGTGTCAAGTTAGCCGTGGGGTCTAGTTGTTAGGGATAAGTTGCGTTCGATAGGCGTTAGGTTGTTCGAATCCCGCCGAAAAATTTCTTTCGATTTTTCATAGGTTCGTGTGTATCTGTAAAAATAAATATAACTTAAGCGTGAGTCTATGTTAATAACAATGCATTTAATATAACCGCGAAATATATATTTTTTTAACTTGGCTATACTGTTTTCTAAAAACTCGTTAGGATTCATCGAAAGTTTCATTGACTGGCTTCAAAGCATTTGTGTATCAGTGTTTCAAGAACTCTATTCCTCTGGTCTTCACATTTTCATTGAAATTATTTCGTACTTTCGACAACTCTTTCTACTTTTTAAACATGTATCAATCAAGGTTTGTAAGACGACTCTTCCAATTTATGACATACGTTTAACCCTATCCTAGAGTGGTTGACTCAGTCATTCAAAATTTCAACAACTAATTTTTTCCGTGTAATTTGTTATTGTGTTTACAATTTTTTTTGTATTATTTTATAATTTTGTACTTTTGTAAATTTATATTTTTAAATTGATCAAAATAAAGACTTTGGATAGTCTATTATTTAAAAAAAATCACTACTGCTTCCTCTATGGAGAAGCAAATACATTAGTAGATAACTTGAGCCATAACGCGGGCTGTGATTGGTCGAGAGGCGTGGCCTAAAATGAGTGGTGGGGGTAGGAAAGGGGGCGTGGCCTCTTCTGATTGACCGAGGGCGTGGCCTCCTCTGATTGACAGAGGGCGTGGCCTTATTACAAAATGGCGCCCATTAGGGGGAGTGGTCTGATTACAAAATGGTGCCCATTATGGGCGTGGCCTAATTACAAAATGGCGCTAATTACGGGTGTGGCCTAATTACAAAATGGGGTTATACTAATTAATCAAATGAGATTTTCTGAGTTGGAAAAGGGGAGGGGTCACACATGATTCCATCGAGTGGATGATTCTCAACTGGAAAAAAGGGAGGGGGCCTCACCCGCTCCCTGTAAGAACCTGCGAAGATTCATGAATGGACATGTTGCGCCTCGAAAATGGGAGGGGGCCCCACCCCCTTCCTGTTAATCCAAGAGCAAATGTCGATTTGGAAAAGGAGAGAATTAATTATCCTTATTTTCTATCTATCTAGGTTGGAAAAGGAATGTTAAACAAAGCTGTAATTACTTAAGGGTATGTATAATATTTAATTCACTAATTAGAATATAAAATTATCCTAAATTATTCTTAAGTGACAGGTAGTAAATATACACATTTTTAAATTATAATTCCATATCTGTTTTTATTGAATATCCAGCAAAATACATTTAATTATGTACGTGTAGAAAAAATAAGTTCAACCTCGCCAACAATGTATGGAATTAAGTTGGTTGTCAGTTCCATGAAAACGATTTCAAAATATAATTCGACGAATTCTTTCTCAAGTTTTGTTTGTACCTGACTTTTGAAGTATGTAGATTTAAACTTAATTATCTGACGGATTAACTCCTCATTCAGTGAGTTTATATTTTCAGAGACTAAATAATTGACAATCGTTTCAACTAAAAAATCTTTACATCCTTCTACGTTTTTCAATATTCGTTGCATTCTTCTGAACCTTTCATCTACACACACAATGACATTTTTCAGTCCTTCGAAACTAGACTTCTGAAGAACTATTTCGGGGATATATATCTTTTTCTTCTTAGCCTCCATCTCTGTCTGGTCCGGTCCATTGTTAGCCTCGTCGTTGCGTTCCTTGCCCTCCCGGAGAATTATAGCCTTGTTCCCGTGAGCGGTCGTAAACAGAAGCGCGTATTTACCCAATTCAATGGTTTGCAGGTATAAAGGTGAATTACCGACACAGAAGTACGATTCTATTATATCCAAGTGTTGTTTGAGATTTGTCCAAGTTGCCGAGTCGAAGGTAATTCCACAGCCTGAACTGTTCATAATTTTAATGACCGATTGAAATTTTCCATCCGATTGAACCTGTAGTCCAATTAAAATAGTCTTGGAAAATGAATAATTTAGTCCGTAAACAGTTGGCAGAATCATTTGTTGTGTGGTTCTCTTCATACAATTTGTAGACATCATGACCAATCGTTTAAGAGCAGCTTTAGTTAGTATTTGTTTAAGAGGTGTTGACTTGGGTTTGATCCTTTTTATTTTTGGTGTTTCAGGAACAGTTTTATTAGTCTGCGTTTCAGACGAAACTTCGATAGTTTGAGTGTCCATGGACTTTGAAAAGTCAAAGACTTGCGATGATTCTACCTCTACTGAATCGATGTTAATTTGCGACATGGTGAATCGTTCAGATATAAAAAATCAACTGATTCAAAGAGGTCCCTCACATGCTTTTATATATGTGAAATATTCGAGGAGTGGGGATAGCATTCTTTGTTGAGAGGGGAGAACCATATGTGGCAAGTGGGGGAATAACCGTTATGTCGCACATGTGAAGAAAGAGTATAATGCTGTATTTCCTAGAAATTACACAATGGACCGGATGTTTCATATAAATCACACAAGAAACCTACATGTCATTGAAGTTGCACAAAAGAATATGTTATGTATGTAAATCACACAAAAGAATTATTATTTTCCAAGAAAATCGGACAAAAGAACACGTGTGTACTATAAATCACACATGCTCTTATTTTCCAGGAATTTCACAAAAGATTTTTAACACCTGCAACTCATAAATCACACATGACAATATGTTTTTCTAGAAAGTAAACAAAAGACTATGTGACTTACGCCTGCTCTCATAAATCACACATGACACTTCGTATGTTCTGAAAATCCCAATTTTCCAGGAATCTCACAAAAGAATATGTGTCTCACATCTGCATCCATAAATCACACATGACATTTGGTATTTTCCAGGAACATCACAAAAGAATATGTGGCTGACACCTGCATCTATAAATCACACGTGACATTACGTATTTTCCTGAAATTTCACAAAAGAATATGTGTTGAACACCTGCAAACATAAATCATACATGAGACTTCGTGAGTGTAAAGCAGTTAAATAACAAAAGCACATGGTTTTAGAAACTAACGAATTGTGATGTAAAGTAATAAATTACGTAGGTGGTTCTAGAAAAAAATTCGGTGAAAAAATTCTGAAAAAATCTTGAAGGAGGTACTGAAACTTTTCGTTGTAAATGGAAAGTGATTATTGCAGACTCGTGTACATTGCTTTGTGGTGCGAGTTATAATACAAAATTTTCAAATTTTATTAGGGTCACTCATGGAAAGCAAGAAGAAAAAATGCGTCTTCGAACTCATTGTATTCTAAATTCACTTTATGAAAAACCGGAAGTACCTGGTGTGAACATTTAGCTACACGATAAAAGGAGACTAAAGCAGTTTTTTTTTACTTTGTCTTGTACCTGTTAAAAAGGTAGATCTTTTGAAGACTATAAATTACACCGGATACAATTGAAGATTACGCGATATTCTATAGATTGAAAAAACCCTGTGCAAACACCGTAACTGCTGGTTCCCACAACCTGATGTAGACTAGACAGAGGCGTAGAAAATTTCCTATGAAAAGGTCGACCACCTCGTAAACAGTGTCGATGAACGAGTTTCAAAAGCTCACCAGGTACCTCCATAAAAACAGCATAGTACGGTAGGTACCGATGTCTTATTGTCCTAAGAAGTTAACCTCTTTCTAGCCGGTGTCGGAGATGCACTGGACAAGTTTCAAAAGTATGGGGGTGGAGGGATGTGGAACACAAAAGTAGGTAGTAGGAGGGATAGATATTTTCCGTTCTTAAATACTCACCCTTCGATACTCAGGGATTAGATTTCGCTCAATCGTCTTGAGTAACGTGCTAGTGAATTTTTAACTTGAAAATTAACCGAAATAAAAATGGTGAAAATCGTTGAATTAGTGTATAGCCTGATGGCTATTGCATATCGGTTAACAGACGCGGAGTGTCTGTTATACCTCCAGAATATTCTGGCTACTTGTGATCCGGATGAGATATTCCGGATATCTCAAATCCTAGTGTCAAATAGTGCGCTACGATTAGCGTACAACATGTTTGTGGAGCGCAGTGCTCTAGCAGCTCGCGATATTTTAGGTATGTGGTGTTCAAAATAGTTCTTAAAATTTGTGAGCCTTGGCCTGAAAATCAAGAAATTTACCCCAGCGATCATGTGGATGAGGAGGAACCACCCATGCGTTGGAGAGATTATGAGGAGGAGGACAGGAGATACGATGATGATGAAGATGATGCATCTACAAGTAGTGGGATATTCTCTGGATCTACCCTACCGATAAACCGTAAGTTTTTGAATAAAGTTTTCACAAACAGTTTTAAGATTGTTCCATAATAATTTTTTTTTAAATATTTCATACATTTACAAAAATTCAAAAAAGTTTTAAGAACATTTTAATTATTTCATCAAAATTAACATATCTTCCTCAAAATAAACGAATAATTTGGTCGAATTTAGTATAAATTTTGTCATGTTGAATTTTCATTCTTTGCTGAAAGAATGAAGTACAATTTTTAAATTTTTACTCAAGAAAATTATTCGTTCACTCTTATCATATTAAAATAGTATAAAGACAGACTTAGTTTAACAAAATTCATTTAGTTTTAAAATAATAGAATCTAAGGAATAATTGCGTTGGAGCATTTTTAGAAAAATTCTACTTTATATTTCAACGAAAAATTTGAATAAAAGAGATAAATTTTAACCTTAATTTGATCAAATTATTTATTCATTTTTTTGAAAATATAATTGTAAACATGAATACTATGAAAATGTTTTATTCTTTATACTCTTTCAGAATGATAAGAATGAGCGAATAATTTTCAAGAGTGAAATCTAAAATTGTACTTAATTTTGAAACAAAAAAGAAAATAAAAAAAAAAATTTTGTACTAAATTCAACCAAATTATTCATTCATTTTTAGACAGGTAATTTTAAAAATGGATTATCGTAAAAATGTTTAAATCCTTCTGAAAAATTTCACTTTATATTTCAACGAAAAAAGATCATAAAAGAGAGATAAATTGTTAACCTTAATTTAATCAAATTATTCTTTTTCGAAAATATAATTGTAAACATGAATATCGTTTAAAAGTTTCATTCTTCATACTCTTTTTAAATGATAACAGTGAACGAGTAATTTTCATGAGTAAAATGTAAAAATTTTACCTAATTTTTTAACAAAAAATAAAATTGAAAATTTTTTATACTAAATTCAATCAAAATATTCATTCGTTTTTAGGCAAGTAATTTTGAACATGGATTATCGTAAAAATGTTTGAATGTTTTCCAAAAATTCTACTTTATATTTCAACGAAAAAGAGAATGAAAGAGCTACATTTTTTATCTTAATTTAATCAAATTTTTCCTTCATTCATGAAAATATAATTCTAAACATGAATATCGTTGAAATGTTTTATTCTTTATACTCTTTTATAATGATAAAAGTAAAAAAATAATTCTCCTGAGTAAAATGTAAGAAATTGTTCTTAATTTTTCAACAAAGAAAAAAGAAAATTAAAACAAAACTTTACACTTAATTTAAACAAATTATTAATTTATTTTTAGACAGGTAATTGGAACATGTATTATCGTAAAAAGGTTTAAATCTGTTTACTTCTATGCAATCATTTTGAAAAAAAAAAATTATAAATCTTTATGAATTTTTTATTTTATATCTATTTTATTTTTATTCGAAAAGCATGAAAAAAAAATTATGAAATCATTGAAATATATTTTGAACCTTTGTGAATTATTAAAATTTAGAGAGAAATCTTTGAAATGTTTTAAAATCTTTAAAACCAAAATCTACGTTCAATTTATAATCAAAAATTGAAATTTTATAATCTAATTTTATTTTCTATTTTCACAGAAAACGTCAATTTAATTGCGTTGCCTGATGTAGCTGCTGCGGAGCGATTACGTCACATTCACGCTGCTGGGGATTCTGACGATGGAGATTCTTCAGGCGAAGAAGAAGAAGCACAGCCAGATAATCTTCCGGAACCTTGGCGGCCATGGCAAGACCCAATCGCTCCACAGGTTGGTGCTGGGCAGAACCAGCAACACCCTCAGCAGCAGCATGAGGCTGAGCAACAGCAACAAGAAGGTGAGGGAGAGAGTTTTTTTCTATATTATACGAAAATTCGCGTTTTTATCCTAAATTTAACCTCTGGAGCGTCGAATTTAAAGTTAAAATCAATGAACCGGAAAATAATAATGCCGGTGAAGTCGTGGAATATTGCGAAAACGCGGTTAGAGCTTTATACAATTATTTAATGGGAAAAGTACGCGATAACGATGGAGTGGGCATAAAATTTAATTCTGACTACTTTAAAAAGGGTGGTGGGGGTATATCTTTTAGAACTGCTCATCAACATTCGTTCGCGGATTTTTGAAGGGTATTGTTTAGTGTTATACAGAGTAACGAGGATTTTATCATTGATCAGTCGTTTGTAATAAATTTTGATTGGGCGAAGGATGAGCACGGTGCGGGTCGGAGAAACGTTCGTCTCACCCACGCGGATGTAAAGAAACGGTCACTTCTAACGATAAATAGTAGGGACAATTTGTGTCTACCGCGGTCCATAGTAGCTGCTCGCATTTACGCTGAGCGAGGTACGATTCGTTCTGGTGTGCTACATCGAAAATGGGATTCGGTCCGTCGTAAGAATCCAACCGTTCAGACATTATTAGCCAGGCAACTTGTAAACGATGCCGGGGTAATAATTCCTGAAAATGGTTGTGGGATCGAGGAAATTCATAAATTTTAATTACATCTTATCCCCGATAGGATTGCAATTATAATTTATGAATTTTTAACCTTTGGAAAAGGTACTAAGTCCCCTCTGTACAACGGTTCGAATCTCATTACCGAAGCGGGTCAAACTGTTGTACATAATTTAAATATTATGTTGAACGATAGGCATTTTTATCCAATTTTAAATTTGACTTCAGCAGCAAGCAGTGCGGGTTTCTGTATCCCCTGCAACTAACAAGCTTTGTTTTTTTACGATTTTGAAACTCAGCAGTGTGATAAATTACCTGGTGATCCTACCGTAAACGTGCATAAGCCAAATCTCTGTGTTGCTCAAAGGGTTTGTACTGAATGTATTACCCAAGAAAATATGAAGGAGATTTGCCAAAATTATGGCTTTCGTCAACATATTTTTGAGGGTAAAATAGCAGTTGAGCAATTCGTAGAGCTGTTCACAAGACAGCAAAATAAATTTAGTCAAATAATTTGCATTGCCCACAATGCAAAAGCTTTTGACTCACAATTCATTTTGAAGTATCTTGTGGAAAAAAAAGGTACGAGAATTCGCCCAGACATTGTGACGAATGGCACAAATATAATTACGATGCAGGTGGGGCGTACTAAATTTATTGATAGCTTGAATTATTTACACATGCCATTGAGCAAATTGCCAAAGGCTTTCGGGTTAAATGATATTAAAAAAAGGTACGTTTCCCCACCTTTTTAATACACCTGATCACGCCGACTACGAGGGTCCTCTACCTGCTTCTGAGTTTTACTCACCAGACACTATGTTTGCAGAAGCTAGGAAAGAGTTTCTCGAGTGGCATGAGACCCTCGCTAAAGATCCTAATTATATATTCGACTTTCGAAAAGAAATGGTCGAATATTGTATTGACGGTGTGGCGATCCTGCGTCGGGCATGCATGGCGTTCAGAGAAATTTTTCTGAGATGTGCTAATGTATGCCCCTTTTTCGAGAGTGTTACGATAGCATCGGCTTGTTCACGAGTCTATCGTAAGAGCTTCCTCGCACCAGACATTATTGGTATTATACCTCCTGGTGGCTACAGAAGGGCTGATAACCAATCGACAAAAGCCATTGAGTGGCTATTGTGGTGCGAGAGAGAGCTCGGGAAAGAGATACAGCATGCAGGTATGTGTCGTGAGTATCGCATACCAGAGGGTATCCTGGTTGACGAATACTATAAAGACCAGGGTGACAGGCATATCCTACAATTTCACGGTTGTTTTTGGCATGGGTGTGTCGAGTGTAAAAACATCAATCGAGACGCTAAAATGAAAAGTGGTGAATCGTTAGACGAACGTTTCGAACGTACCCGTGCTCAGTCCGAAAAACTTAGGCAGACTGGATACATTCTCACAGGAATGTGGGAGTGTAAATTGGACGAAATGAAACAAAATTCACCTCAAATGAGGCATTATTTAAAAGACCACCCTGTCTTATTGAATGACGCTCTGAACCCTCGAGACGTATTTTATGGTGGTCGTACAGGAAATACGACCTGTTTCTATGAGGTAAAGGACGGTGAACAATACATTATATTGATATTTGTTCACTGTATCCTTATATTTCGAAATATGGTAAATTTCCTGTAGGGCATCCTAAAATTCTCGTGGGTGATGAATGTATGGATATAACTGGTATGGATTTTAAAAATCTGAGCAATTTGGAGGGTCTTGTGAAGTGCCGAGTTTTACCGCCTCAATCCCTCTATCACCCTGTACTTCCACTTAAAGTACATAAGAAACTCATGTTTCCACTCTGCAATGCTTGTTGTGAGAATCTCCAGCAGGCAGAGTGTAGACATGAGCCTGCTTTGCGTGAAATTGAGGGGGTATGGGTGTCTGATGAGTTGAAGAAGGCTGTAGAAATGGGTTACGAAATTAAATATATTTATGAAATCTGCCAATACTATGTCGTGCAATATAATCCTGAAACACGAGAGGGTGGATTGTTTGCAGATTACATAAATAGATTTTTAAAAATCAAGCAAAAATCTTCAGGCTGGCCAACCGAGTGTATTGACGAGGCTAGTAAACTTGCGTATTTAAATGAGCACTCGACTATCGAAGGTGTTGATTTAGATCGCACTAAGATCACTAAAAATCCTGGACTTCGCTCGGTTGCTAAACTATGCTTAAACTCATTTTGGGGGAAGTTTGGTCAACGTGAAAATGTAATGCAGACAGCTTATATTGAAAGTGTAGAGGCACTGAATAGGCTTTTCTTGAGCCCGGAAACAGAGGTGTTTGACATAACACCGATCAACGATGACCTCCTTTGTGTTTCATACATATACTCGGCAGAGGCTTGTAAATCTTCGCCAAACACAAATGTCGTCATTGCAGCCTGCACAACAGGCCAGGCTCGTTTAGTCTTGTACGACTACCTGTCTCAGTTGGGTCGTAGGGTATTGTACTACGACACTGACTTCTGCATTTATGTACGACGAAACGAGCCTGGAGAGTATAACCCTCCTATTGGTCGTCTTTCGGGTCAGATGACTGACGAGCTAGAAGGAGAGTACGGCAAGGGGAGTTTCATAAAGTCCTTTGTTTCCGGAGGCCCAAAATTTTACGCCTACCAAGTTGTTGATGCAAACGGTCAAATCTAAACAAAATGCAAAGTGAAGGGGATCACACTCAATTATAAAAATTCTCAATATGTTAATCTTAACACTATCCGCGAAATGATTGTTGATAGACCAGTAAATTCAATCAAATTAAATTTTAGAGCCATTAGACGCACAGCATTTCATGATGTCATCACATTAAATGAAAATAGAACAGTTAAACCGGTATGCATTAAAAGACGATTCATTGAAAACTTTGACTCACTCCCCTACGATTACAGGGAATCGCGCTAATTCGTATAATACTATAGATCTTTCTCTCTCTCTCTCACACACACACACACATAGAGCTGTATGATAAATTTTGAAAATATTAAAAATAGGTTAGTATAGCTTTACAGTATTTACAATTGTGTATCAATGAGCATTATTCTCCGTTCATTTTTCAATTACAGATGCAGCAAACTTCCTGTAGAAGTGGTGTGATGTGGAGCAGAGGTTCCAACCACTACAGGTGCAACAAGAACAACAACAACAACAGCTACTCTACCCTCCACTAGATGTTCCAGTGGTGACTCTGAACATCACTGTTCCGAAAAATCTGTAAATCCTGATAAGTAAGTATAAAATATTACCGGTGTATAGAAAAAAATATTAATAAAAATAAAATAGAAACAATGGGTATCTAAATATTTAATACTTTTATTTTCCAGATTACTATGGCAACGGCCATACCACGCTGGAAACACCAGTTCCCGTTAGATCACTGAAGTTAAGCAGTGTTGGGCGCGGTTAGTACTTGGATGGGTGACCGTTCGAGAATAATACTACTGCGTTGCTGTTGGCGGTCGTGGGTGTGGTGAGCCCACACTTGTAGTTATTTACTACAAGAAACTATCCACCTAGAAACAATACCCGAATCGGGTAGTGTCAGGCTTACCCCTAGAGGCTCGCCGAAAGGGAAACGGCTTAATGGTATAAAAAAAAAATAAAACTCGGAGCACGAGGGAGAGGAGCTGATTGTTGCGGTGGATAAACCTAAGAGTGACAATCCCAACGACGACGATGATGGAACTGATGAGGATGACACTTTGGAACCGGGTCAAATTCCACCATGCCCGGGATTTATCCCGATTTCCCGGGTAGCCCTCGAACGCCTTCGTGCAGCGCGAAGAGCACAAGAAGAAGAGGTCGAACCGGTTCTTAAAAAACCTCGAGTATTTTAATAATAATAATAATAATAATAATAATAATAATAAATAGGCGTAGGGATGTGGCGACCCCATCGCCCGAGAGCTCCTGCTCTTGCAGTCAGCCCCGTTGCTTTGGGCTAACTCCCCAATGCAACGAATTATGCGGTTACGACACAAGTATCGCGCAGTGCCACCAACAATAGGCCTCTCTCGGATGGAGGCCATGGTTCAGTTGGGAGTGGCAATAGGAACGAACCGAGGCGACGGCCAGGCAATGACCCCGGACAAACGCGATAACATCGATTTAAATGGTCGGACCAACTCAGGAGGGACCTTCTTACCTGTTGGCAAAGAAGCTCACCGGCGCGGAGAGGATTCATGAAGAGGTTGCATGACCGTTGGGGCAATATGCACCCGGAATATGCTCATAAAACGCCTCAGTATTTGACAGATCAGGTATCCTTCTTGCGAAAAAACGGATATGAAGCTGTTTATCAACAGGAAGAGGAGCAACATCCTCCAGTGAACATTCCACCCGTTCCAGCAAGACCACCTTTGCAGATAGCCGATAATGTCAACATGAGAAGTAGGAGATCTATCCACCAAAAAGTCTTCCTCAGGATGGACAAATTAGCTGAAGCTAATACTACTCTCCGCGATTTGCTCCCCGAAGATGTTAATCTCTGGAATCTGAACTGTGTAGTTCACGAGAAGGCGGTCTCCCTGCTTAGCGACGATAGAAGTAACGAAACTTCGGTACGTCTGAGTAAGACACGCGAGCGTATTGCACAGCTTCGTTTCAAAATTGAAACGGCGAGACGGCATGCATCAAATGTTCAGTGCGTGATTAGCTACATAACAGCAAATAAAAAGTTCACTCCAAAAGTTAGGGCACTTGCTCGAAACTTGAGGAAAGCAAATCACACGCTGAACAAGTGTAAACTGTCGACCATCAAGCAGCACTGGACGCAAAAAGTAAGATCTCTTTCAACAGCGAAACAGCGCCTTGAACGGCGAGTTGAGTGGATTCAGGAAAATTCCACCTTTTCTACTAATCCTTCCCGTCTGTTCAATAAAGCGTCATGCGTAGTTAAAAATCTGCCTAGTCGAGAAGAGATTCAAATCTTCTGGGAGCAACTATATGGAGATACTTATCAGCTAAATGAAGACGCTTCCGATATATCACTCTTTCGTAACTTTTGCCAAAGGCAAAGGTTACAAGATCCAGAGGAAGAGTGTCCACTAATTACTGCTGAAGAAGTGAAGAAAGTTATCGCTAGAACTAAGAACTTTTCGGCGCCAGGGCCAGATAAAATCAACAACTTTTGGTGGAAGAAGTTTACTTCTACGCACCAACATCTAGCTCGTATATTTACTACTTTCTTAAACGGAGAACAACCCGTCCCGCAGTGGCTAGTGGAAGGACGCACGGTATTGATCCCTAAGGCCGGAGATTTGTCATGTCCAAAGAACTACAGGCCCATAGCTTGTTTAAACACCAGCTACAAGATATTCACTGGCATCCTCAAAGAGAGGATATTGACATCTATCGAGCCGGTATGGAGTGCAATAGTTGAACAACGTGGATGCAAGAGAGGGCTGGCAGGTTGCAGGGAGAACCTGTTAATAGACAGGTGTATTACCCAGGACTCGATCAGGTATCGACGCAATCTGTCCATGGCTTGGATTGATTACCGTAAGGCATTCGATAACACGAACCACGAGCTTCTTATCAAGCTCCTTGAGTGCATGGAGGTGCATCCAAAAATAGTGAGATGCATAAAAGAGCTTATGCTCTTGTGGCGGACAAGATTTGTCATAACATCTGACAAAAGACAAGTGACTACAAGCTTTGTCACATATAAGAGGGGGGTCTTTCAAGGAGACTATCTAAGTCCGATATTTTTCTGCATTTCCCTCTTGCCTCTATCTATTGTGCTCCGAGGCAAAAGCTCTGGATACCTATGTGGCCCGCCGAACAGAAGAGAATATAAGGTCAACCACCTTTTATACATGGACGACCTTAAACTCTTTGCTTCCTCAAAAAAGGACCTTAACATCCTTGTAGATGCGGTAAATAGGTATTCTAAAGTGATTGGCATGAGCTTCGGACTGGACAAGTGTGCCTGCGTCCACCTACACCAAGGAAGACTAGAAACTACATCATCCAGTGACGATCAGGATGTTCAACTCATAGGCGGAAATACCATTCAACACCTTGGTATTGGATAAACATATACATATCTTGGAATACCACAAGCGGAAACCCAAAATGTGCATAACTTGAAAACGGCCCTTGGAAAAAGGTATCGCCAAATTCTGAGAAAAATTTGGGCTTCCGAATTATCTGGAAAGAATAAGATCCAGGCGACCAATATGCTGGCCGTTCCTATACTGCTCTACACGTTTGGTGCAGTAAAATGGAACGTCGATGAGTTAAAACAACTTGATCGAAGCACACGCAAGATGATGACAATTCAACGAAGTCTTCATCCTAGATCTTCCGTACCTCGAATATATCTCCCTCGCGATAAAGGAGGTAGAGGATTGCTAAGCTTAGAGTGTCTTCATCGAAGAACGGTTCTGGCTACAGCCTGTTCAGTTCTAAAAAGCACGGATTCCCTTATGCGACTCGTACATCAACATGAAGTCGCCAATACTGCGGTGTTTCTATACCATGCAGCAGATAGGGCCGCAGAGGAGCTTGACCTCCCATTTGATTCCAGCGACATTACACATGGCCTAGCATCACTAACACCTCTGGTTCTCAAAAGTCGTATACAGGAAGCAGAGCATACGCTTCTACTAAGAGAACATGCAGAGAAACCCCTCCATGGTAAGTTCTACGGCATCCTACGTAGAGAAGAGCTCTCGATGTGTCTGACCAACATGTTTCTCAAGTCTGCTGGATTGAGATCGGAGACCGAGGGATTTCTTTTTGCCTGTCAAGACGGCGTCATAGACACCTTAGTTTACCGCGAGCGCATAATGAATATACCTGTACGCGATACCAACTGCCGAGCGTGCAAGCTAGAGCCCGAAACACTTGGACATGTTCTCAGTGGATGCCGTAAATATGCACGCTGCGCGTACATAGAGAGACACAATGCAGCTCTGAAAGTGATATATTACCATCTTAGGCATTTCTATGGTATTGATCTATTGCCCGTCTTGCCATACGCCCAGAGGGAACTCGAGTCAGTTGTGGAGAATGATCAGTGTAAGATCTACTGGAATGTCTCATTCTCTACCACTCAACGTATCAGTGCTACGAAGCCTGACATTGTCCTCCAAGATCTGAAGAACAAGATCATTTACGTGATTGAATTCTCGGCACCAGCCGATGGTAATATCACGGCAAAGGAGGGAGAAAAACAGGCGAAATATCAAGCACTTCTTTTCGAGCTGAGTAAGCTGTACCAAGGCTACAAAGTCCATCTTATAATTCTCATAATCGGCTGCCTTGGAGGTACGAAAGCTTCATTTATTAGCGAACTCAACAAGATTCCGGCTTGCCAGCGTCAGGCTCATTTCATCGCGAACCGGATGCAAAAGGCTGTTCTCCTGGGATCACTCCATCTGGTCCGTCAACACTGTTCCTCTTAAATTCTACAAAGATCGGTAGCTCTAAAAAAGTATCCAGAGGTGAAACCTTCATCTCCAGCTGTCTTGTCTGCCGCGTAAGGTCATCCGCGGCTAGAGACCTGACTCCCGATGTGTTGCCCGATGTTATCACGCGTAAATTTCCCGCTCTTGCTTACCTTCTAGGACAGAAGGAGCAGAAGCGGATGACGTACACGTTCCAGTAGCTTTGGGATTGGTTTCTTTAAGGAATCATGATCGAAGCTTCCGGAGCCTACAACTTCTCTAATAATAGATAGTTAGTAAAATATTTAGGCCTAGGGTTGTAAAATAAATAAATTACTAGAGATTTATTGTATTTTTGTAAATAGATTCAAGTACACATTTATTTCGTATATATATTAGATGTTTATTTATATTATCATACACTCTTTTGTATAAAAAAAACACTTGAATTTATTTGAAAAAATGATAATTTCAATGAAAAAAATTTTTTCATATAAACCCTCATTTACTTTAATATCCCTTACTTTGAAAATAAAAGTTGTAGGCTAGATTTTACAACATTTTTTAGGAAACCTGTAGGAATTTCAGGTACCTGAAAAAGATCCACAGGTGAGAGAGCTGGTTGAGTGTTGGCGGCGGCGGCGGCGGTCATGTCTCTTAATAAGCTTATTTGAGACATGGGCGGGTGCAGCGTCCAGGATATTAGCTCATTTCCTGGACGCTAGAGGCGCGCGGAGCAAGCTGGTACTCAAAGAGTTGAGCTCACACTACCAAGGTATCAGCTGGTTTACCCGGCCGCGGCAACCAGGCTTATAAGCTTATTTGACTGGTTGCTTTGCGCGCTGCTTTTTTTTAGCTAACCTCGTTCTAAAGTTTTTTTTTACAATATTAGACTGTGTCTGTGTGTGTGTATGCGTGTGGAAGGTGGGAAAAATGTATAAAAGAAGGTCATCCTTTGATTCCTCATTTTATTTGTAAAATGGATACAAGATGGAAACATCCTTTCACATCGATGATTTGCGGTCCTACAGGATGTGGCAAGACATTCTTTGTAAAAAAATTTATTCGTCACATTGGTCAAATGTGTGATGCAGTTTTCGAGCGAATAATTTTCTATTATTCCGAATGGCAACCATCTTATGTCGAATATGGAAAAAATATTGAATTTCGTGAAGGTTTGCCTCAGTCATCGGATCATTCCAATGATAATCGGGTGAAATTAATTATTATTGACGATTTGATGCGCGAATCTTCAAATAATACAATAGTCGATCTTTTTACCAAGGGTAACCATCATAAAAACTCGAGTGTAATTTTTATTTCGCAGAATCTGTTTCATCAGGGCCACGGTCAACGTGATATATCGTTAAACGCAAATTATATTGTTGTTTTTGAAAATCCCCGTCATCGTGCACAAATTCAACATATGGCACGCCAAGTATTTCCTGAAAATCCGCGATTTGTCCAAGAAGCCTACCACGATGCCACTTCACAACCACATGGCTATCTTCTCTTTGATTTAAAACAATCAGCTCCTGATAATTGTCGCTTTAGAACGGCAATATTTCCCACCGATCCGTTTCACTACGTCTACTTTCCTGCAAAGGGTATAAACCCCCGAAACAGTGATACTTGTGTTCCAGTCGTGCACATGTGATGAAGTCGAAAACTCGTAAACGTCCAATTGGTGTGAAAAACGCCGCAGCGTTGCGTGCTTTATATCATCTAAGCACCAATCAACGACGTGTAGTGCTTAAGACTGCTGATCCAAAACTTGTTAAATGTATCTGTGAGTGCGCGTTAAACATTTTACACGGGAATGTACCTCTGAAAAAAAGTGAAAAACTAAAGTTGAAGAAACATCGACACGTGTTACGGAAATTAGCCACACCGCGCGGTACATGGAAAAGTATAAAAAGTTTTATCGTACAAAAAGGTGGATTTTCACCACTTTTGTTAGCACCCATTATCGGTACACTTCTTGCAAATCTTTTCTCACCAAGATCCTCGTAATCAACCACATGGAGCATGCCCGAAAAATGGTACTCGTGCCTAGTGATCGCCTGTCACAACTCCAACAACATACCTCAATCGATCAACATTTTTCACCACAACAACAACAACAGCAAAATGATGTACAAAATATAAATTTTTCTCTACCAACCACCCAAACTCCTGGTAATGCTCTTAGTAGGTTGGATCTGGAAATGAGTCAAATTTTAAACTCACAGTCGGTGAAAGACGATCGTGAAAAATGGAAAATGTACCAACAAGTTCTGCAAAAATTTCTTTTCTATACTGAGGAATCGCGGAAATCAACGCCAACAAACAAGCAAGTACCCAGTGATAAGACAAATGGTACGGAGGAGGAGACGAATTATATGGTGAATGATACAACCGTTAATACTGGGGATATTTTTTCGTCGGTTCCAAAAACATACAAAAATAAGGCAGAATTATTAATAGAAGAGTTACAAAAATCGGATGTAAAAGATAGAATATATTGGGATAGAAAAGGTACAGTCTTTATCGATGGACGTCGGGTGGAAAATTCAAGCATTATCGACCTTATAAATGACGTATTACGACATAGAAAAAGAGTTGTCGTTCCTGGAAGGCTGCAGTTTGCTAATTTCCTTCGCGAAATATCCATACCACGAGAGCTCGTGGGAAATAGTCAATATTGGAAAAGTACACGACTTTTGAACATTTCGCCAAATAAAACGTCAACTCCACTTAAACGAAACAATACAAATAATAAATCACAAA
>CAKNXH010063293.1:0-18570 GCA_932178445.1 Andricus quercusramuli
TTTTTTTTTCATTCAAAATAAAAATATTTTTTGATTGAAATATCAACTATTTCCATTTTTCATTAAAAATTGATATTTTTGGTGGAAAATTTATGTATTTTGTTAAAAATTCGTCTTTTTTGTTTAAAAATTCAACTACTGTCGCAGAAAATGCAACTGCTTGGTTGAAAATTAATCTGTTTTGGTTGAGGATTCCACTATTTTTTCCAAAATTAACCTTTTATTTAATTAAAATATTTGTTGGTTGAGATATCAACTATTACATTTTTGTTAATAATGAACCTTTTTTTATTGAAAATTGAACAACCATGGTTGAAAGTTGAACTAGTTTACTAATAAATTCATTTTTCTGATTGAAAATTCAACATCTCAGTTGAAAACCCTTCCTTTTGGTTGAAAATATAACTAGTTTGTTGAAAATTCATCATTTTTTGTTGAAAATTCATGTAGGTTGTCAAAAATTAGTCTTTCTTGGTTAAAATTTTTTTTGTTCGGTTGAAAATTGAATTATTCGGTTCAAAATTCAACTATTGCCGTGAAAAATTCAACTGTTTGGTTAAATTAAATTGTTTAAAATAAACATCTGTTTTGGTTGAAATATCAACTATTCCATTTTATCTTGAAAATTTATGTATGTTTGTCAAAAATTCTTTTTTTTTGGTGAAAATTCATATTCTTGGTTAAAAATTCACCGTTTTGGTTGACAATTTCTCTACTAGATTGAAATTTGAACTACTTTGTTAAAAGTTCACCATTTCAGTTAAAAATTCATCTCTTTGGTTGTAAAGATACATTTTTTTGGTAAAAATTCATTTTTTTCCGGATGAAAATTAAACTGTTTTGTACAAAATTCGTCTTTTTGGCTCGAAAATTCAATAATTTGATTCAAAATTCCACGATTTGGTTGTAAATTGAAATATTTTATTGAAAATAAACTTTTTCCATTGAAAATTTTTATTTTCAGGTAGAAAACTCAACTCTTTTGTAGAAAATTCTTCTTTTTGCGTTGAAAATTCCACATTTTTGACATTTTTTCTCTTTATCTCCTTGAAAATAAAACGTTTAGGAAATATTTGAAATTGGTATCATCAAAAGTATAAAAAGAATTTTTTTTAAAGCCTCTTGTTTTCTTATTTCTTGAATTTCTATTAATGATTCTTAAAAAATGAATCGAAGCCTTGTAAAAATAGGTCAAAAGTTAGAAAATTGGTAAAAATTCTCAAATTTTGGTTTGATGTGGTTTTTTTTTTATTCAAATGGGAAAAAGACAGACTATGATCCCGAAATAAATTACTTTTTTCATTTTTTCATTAATATCGGCTTTAGGAAAAAAGTAAACTCTGTTTGAAGTTGAAAATAACTCCTTGAAACTTGAAATTTAATAAAACCTCTCCGCGGAGGAATACAGGATAAGTAAACGTCTAAAAATGCAAGAGGATTTTGAGGATGGCTTTAGTTATGAAAAATTTAAAGTTTAAACTTTAGTCGTATTTCTTTTTTATGATTTGTCTAAAAACCCTTTCACAATGTAAAACTTCAGCTCTACTATGTTTTAATTCAACAGGAACTATGGCTCAGTTTAAACTTTTACAAAGACGAAACTTTCAGTGCCCTCTTTTCCTGGTGAGAAGATATGTATGCGAAGAGCAATAACGATAAAGTTTTTCCAAGATTCTTCAGAATTCTTTTTATTGTGATTTCGGTATTTTCAATTTCAGATGACAACGGAATTGTAGGAAAATTTTAAAATTAGGAAAATTATTTATCGAGGGAAACCTAAGAATTAAATTGGAAATTAAAATATAGAAAATTATCAAGGAGATTAATTAAACTCTTAAGCCAGTAGCTTCATTAGAGAATGTGGATATTAAGAAAAAATTATCTTCTGGGAGAAAGGATCTTTCTTTAATTTTTTTCATATCTTTTCATCTAATCGCGAAAGCCTCTCAAGTCTCGAGATACCTATCAGGAAATCGTGGAGTGGCTATCATTTAATCAAGCTGCTCCCTTAGGTGTCTTAAGCCCTATTATTATTATTATCTTAAGCCCCTTTATCCTCTATTCTCCCGTGTTTCCCCTTTTTTCCTTACTCTCGAAAAACTTTTCATTTTCCCCTTTTTATCTTTAAATACGCTAGATTTGAGAATATTATATTTGAATTTCGCGGCAAATTTCGGACCGGAAAAGTAGTCTCGATTTTGAATTGTAAAATATTAACTTGCATTTGCTTAAAATTTACTAAAGATTTACTACAAAAAGGAACTAAAAAAATGCACTATAAATTCGGTACCAATGGAAATTTTTCTATGTACTTCTACCGAGTCTCTGGTGGTTCGGATCCCACCTTAAACTGTAGGTCCCCTCATAAGAGGGGACACATTTACTAAGTAAATGAAAATATGTAATTTGCAGCTAAGCCTAAATTTTGAGTAATTTATTTTATTATTTATTTTTAGTAATTTAGTCAATTTCACACCTCTCAAATTTTATTTTTATATCCTAAAAATAAAAAATTTTCGAATGTTTATTTTTAAGATTTCAAACTAAACTATTTCGGATTTAAATACAACTTTAAAGCTAAAATAATTTTCTAGACAACAAAATATCAGGATTCAATTATTAATTTTGTTCTTTAAGAAAAAAGGAAATATTCTTGATTATAAGAACGATTTCAAATATATAACAATTGTTTATTCAACAAATTTCATTTTTTGTCTGATTTTTTTATATCGCCGTGAATAGATTTCCAATGACCTAACAAGCAGATGATCCGAGTTGATTTTTTTTTAAATCTTATAAATTCCCACCAAGAATTCATTGGATAACTATTAATTTTCCATTGGCGAACCATTTCCGAAAAAAATCTACTTTGAACAAAATTTGTATTATGTATTGAAATATTTATTTATTAAATTCAATTTTCTTAAAGCCACAGCTGAAAATTCTATTTTTTTCAGTTTTCATCATTTGAAAATTCAATTGTTTTAAACTGAAGTAAATTCAAAATTCAATTTTTGAAAATTGCCGAAAATAAAAATTGAATTTTCAACAGATGAAAATTAAGTTATTAAAATTTCCATTGACTCAAATTGGAGAAAACTGAAAATTTTAGAAAATTAATAATTGAATTTTCAGCTGTTGAAAATTGAAGCACATTCAATTCTTTTAAATTAATTTTCTTCAATTGAAAAATACTGAAAACTCAGTTGTTGAAAATTGAATTTTCAACTACTGAAAATGGAAGAAAATAAAAATTCTCTTTGTAACTGTTGAAAATTGATGAAAATTGATCATTCTATTTTCAAGAGATACAAATTCAATTGTTTTAATTTCAAGTGTTTTAAATTACAGAAAACTTAACATTCATTTGTTCAAAATTGTATTTTTAACTGCGGAAAATTTTAGAAAATTCAAAATTGAATTTTCAACTGTTGAAAATTGAAGCAAATTCAATTCTTTTAAATTCGTTTTCTTAAATTGAAAAATACTGAAAACTCAGTTGTTGAAAATTGAATTTTCAACTACTGAAAATGGAAGAAAATAAAAATTCAATTTTTAACTGTTGAAAATTGATGAAAATTGATCATTCTATTTTCAAGAGATGCAAATTCAATTGTTGTAATTTCAAGTGTTTTAAATTAGAGAAAATTTAACATTCATTTGTTCAAAATTGTATTTTCAACTGCGGAAAATTTTAGAAAATTCAAAATTGAATTTTCGACTGTTGAAAATTGAAGCAAATTCAATTGTTTTAAATTCATTTTCTTAAATTGAAAAATACTGAAAACTCAGTTGTTGGAAATTGAATTTTCAACTACTGAAAATGGAAGAAAATAAAAATTCTCTTTTTAACTGTTGAAAATTGATGAAAATTGATCATTCTATTTTCAAGAGATACAAATTCAATTGTTTTAATTTCAAGTGGAAAATTTTAGAAAATTCAAAATTGAATTTTCAGCTGCTGAAAAATGATGAAAATCCAATTGTTGAAAATGTAAGAACATCGATAATTGAATTTTTATACGGATGGAAATTCTATTGTTGAAAATGGAAGAAAATTAACAATTGAATTATCAACAGTAAAAAGTTCACATGTTTAAAATTGAAGATAATAAAAAATGTAAATTTTAACTCTTGAAAATAGAAGAAAATTCAAAATTTAATTATCAACTGTTGAAAATTGAAGAAAATTGGTAGCTGAATTTTAAACTGTTGAAAATTGAAGAAAATTGATAATTGAATTTTCAACAGATTTCAATTGTTTAAAATCGAAGAAAACTGAAAATTAAATTTTTGAAAATTGATCATTTAATTTCAACTGATGAAAAATCAGTTGTTGAAGATTAAAGAAAATAATAAATTATTATTAACTATTAACGGTAGAAAATTCAACTGTTGAAAAATGAAGAAAATTCCAAATTTAATTGGGGGTCGTTCAAGTAAGCATAATTTTTCCTTATCCCCTTATTAACTGTTGAAAATTGAAGTGTATTTATGATTGAATTTTCAACAGCTGAAAATTTAATTTTTGAAAATTGAAGAAAATTGATAATAAAGTTTTCAACAGCTGAAAATTTAATTTTTGAGAATTGAAGAAAATTGATAATAAAATTTTCAGCAGCTGAAAATTTAATTTTTGAAAATTGAAGAAAATTGATAATAACATTTTAACAATTTAGTATTCTATTGTTGACAATTGAAGAAAATTAATAATTGAATTTTCAATATTTGAAAATTCTATTGAAAATTGGAGAAATTTGAATATTCAACTGTTGAAAATGAAAGAAAAATAATAATTGAATTTTCAACTGTTGAAAATTAAATAGAATTCAAAATTTAATTCTCAACTGTTGAAAATTGAAGAAAATTAATAATGGAATTATCAACAGTAGAAAATTCAACTGTCGAAAATTGAAATTTAAATTATTAACAGTTGAAAATTGAAGAAAATTGGCCACTGAATTTCCAATAGATAAAAATTGAAGAAAATGAAAAATGAATAAAAATTGAACATTGGAAATTGGAGAAAAGTGGTAAATGAATTTTCAACCGTTGAAAATTGAAGAAAATTAATTATTGTACTATCAACAGTAGAAAATTCAAAAGAATTATTAACTTTTAAAAATTGAAGAAAATTGGCAATTCAATTATCAACAGTTTAAAATTCTATTGTTGATAATTGAAGAAAATTTTCAACTGTTGAATTCAAAATGGGAATTTAATAAATAAACCTAACAAAATTTAAATTTCGACAGTTGAAAATTGAAGAAAATTGATAGTTGGATTATAAACAGTGGAAAATTCAACTGTTAAAAATTGAAACAAAATTTTAATGAATGAAAATTGAAGAAAAATGAACATTGAGTTTTCAATAGTTGAATTTTCTTTAATTTCCAAATGTTCAATTGAAAATTTAAGAAAATTGATAATAAAATTTTCAACAGCTGAAAATTTAATTTTTGAAAATTGAAGAAAATTGATAATAAAATTTTCAACAGTTGCATATTCTATTGTTGACAATTGAAGAAAATTAATAATTGAATTTTCAATATTTGAAAATTCTATTGAAAATTGAAGAAATTTGAATATTCAACTGTTGAAAATGAAAGAAAAATAATAATTGAATTTTCAACTGTTGAAAATTAAATAGAATTCAAAATTTAATTCTCAACTGTTGAAAATTGAAGAAAATTAATAATGGAATTATCAACAGTAGAAAATTAAACTTCGAAAATTACAGTTGAAAATAAATTATTAACGGTTGAAAATTGAAGAAAATTGACCACTGAATTTTCAATAGATGAAAATTGAAGAAAATGAAAAATGAATAAAAATTGAACATTGAGTTTTCAACCGTTGGATTTTCTTAAAATTTTCAACTGTTGAATTCAACATGAGAATTTAATACATAAGCATTTCAATCGAAAAAAATTGAGAAAAGTCGATTTTTTCCAAAACGGGTCGCCAATAATATTTTTTGGTATTTATTATTAAGAAATTGTTTCTTATTTCCTACATGTAAAAATTCACGTTTAATATTTCCCCTATTTTCCCCCTATTTCGTGAAAAAATGACCCTATTCCCGTTTTTTTTATCTCCCTTTTCACTGTGATCCCTGTATGCCTTAAATTTTTTATTAATTTCGTATAGATTCTTATAAATCCTCAAATTCAAAATAATTTCTTACAAAGGCACAAATTTATTAAAATTACGGCCAAAAAAATGAAGATTTAGGTAATAAAAATGGAATCCCAAAACTTAAAAAAATCATGTATCCTACAAAATTATTTACTGTCAAAATCACCGCAACCTGGGAATATTTAAAATAAAAATAAAAAGTTTATAAACTAATTTGATTAAAATTAGTTTTTAGAATTATCAGAATCGAAACTCATTGTCACGAATTTGAAAAGATATCTTCGCAACTAGGGTCGATCGACTATTAATCTGCGTATTAATTGATATCAGAAACATTTTTTTTTTCAAATTCGACTTGAATTTGTTCCACGAGACAGTAGTTGAGAATAGTGATAGTAAGTAAAGTATTAAGTGCGGTGATATATCTCAAAATTAGAATTTGTTAAATACTAGATAATGTATGTACGATCCTAGATAATCAAGGGCAAAAAATATTTGACTCACTAAATATTGACATAGTCGAAGAGGAGAAAAACTAGTCAATTCGTTATAATGTTAGACAGTTTAGATTAAAGTCTTTATCGTACGAGTCGAAAAAATTTAGAATTAAAGGACCTAGAATATCAAAGCAGTCTTCGCAGGGACGACAAAAACATCATGAAAATAGCTTTCAATTATGGAATTCTATTTCCGTTTTTATTTCCTCGCTTCGAGACAATTTGCGAAATCATTTGTCTCTTTCAAAAAATTAGTTTTCGTCGCAAATTTATTAGAAATGGAAAAATTGTGAAATTTCGAACATTTGCAAACTGTTGTTAGTCAATATTGTGATTAACAACAGTGTAAATTAAAAACGGTGTAAATTGATAATTGAATTTTCGACAGTTGCAAATTCTATTTTTGAAAAAATTGAAAGTTCAATTTTTAACTGTTAAAAATTGAAAAAAAATGAAAATTCAATTATTGAATATTGAAGAGAATTGAAAATTGAATTTTCAGCTGTTGAAAATTGAAGAAATGTGGTAACTGAATTTTCAACAGTTGAAAATTGAAAAAAATTATTTATTGTACTATCAACAGTAGAAAATTCAAGTGCTGAAAATTCAAAAGAATTACTAACTTTTATAAATTGAAGAAAATTGGCAATTCAATTATCAACAGTTTAAAATTCTATTCTTCGTAATTGAAGAAAATTTCGAACTGTTGAATTCAACTTGGGAATTTAATAAATAAACCTAACAAAATTTAATTTTCGACAGTTGAAACTTGAAGAAAATTGATAGTTGGATTATTAACAGTGGAAAATTCAACTGTTAAAAATTGAATCAAAAATTTTTAATGAATGAAAATTGAAGAAAAATAAACATTGATTTTTCAATAGTTGAATTTTCTTTAATTTCCAAATTTTCAATTCAACATGAAAATTTTATAAATGAAAATTTCAAAATTTAATTTTAATTTTAATTATCAATAGTAGAAAATTCAAATGTTAAAAATTGAAAATTGAGTTTTCAACAGTTGAATTTTCGTGAATTTACTACAGTTGAATTCAACATGAGAATTTAATAAATAAACATTTAAAACATTTATTTTCAACTGTTGACAATTTAAGAAAGTTAATATTTGAATCATTAACAGTAGAAAATTAATTTTATTGAAAATTGAAAAATATTGCTAACTGAATTTCCAACTGTTGAAAATTGAACATTGAATTTTGAATACTTGAATTTTCTTCAATTTCCAACTGTTAATTCAAAATAATAATTTAATAAATATAAATTTAAAAATTTTATTTTCAACTCTTGAAAATTGAAGAAAATTAATTATTGTACTATCAACAGTAGAAAATTCAAGTGCTGAAAATTCAAAAAAATTAACTTTCAAAAATTGAAGAAAATTGGCAATCCAATTATCAACAGTTAAAAACTCTATTGTTGATAATTGAAGAAAATTTCCAACTGTTACATTCAAAATGAGAATTTAATGAAGAAACATAACAAAATTCAATTTTCGACAGTCGAAAATTGAAGAAAATTAATAATTAAATTATAAACAGTGGAAAATTCAACTGTTAAAAATTGAAAAAAAGTGTAAAATGAATGAAAATTGAAGAAAAATGAACATTGAGTTTTCAATAGTTGAATTTTCTTTCATTTCCAAATGTTCAATTCAGAATGAGAATTGAATAAATAAACATTTGAAACATTTATTTTCAACTGTTGGCAATTGAAGAAAATTAATAATTGAATTATTAACAGTAGAAAATTAATTTAATTGAAAATCGAAAAATATTGCTAACTGAATTTCCAACAGTTGAAAATGGAAGAAAATCAATAATTGAATTATGAGAGTGGAAAATTCAGCTGTTGAAAATTGAAAAAAAATTTAATTAATAAAAATTGAAGAAAAATAAACATTGAGTTTTCGAAGGTTGAATTTTCTTCAATTTCAAACTGTTTAATTCAAGCTGAGTATTAAATAAATTAACATTTTTAAATTTAAGGTTTATCTCTTGAAAATTGTGGAAAATGAATCATTAAATTATGAACAGCAGAAAATTCAACTTTTGAAAATTGGAGAGAATTGAAAATTGAATTATCAACTGTTGAAAATTGAAGAAAAATAAGAATGAATGAGAATTAGTGAAAATTGAACATTGAATTTTCAATACTTGAATTTTCTTCAATGACCAACTGTTGAATTCAACATAATAATTTAATAAATGTAAATTAAAAAATGTTATTTTCAACTCTTGAAAATTGAAGAAAATTAATAATTGAATTATAAGCAGTGGAAAATTCAACTGTTAAAAATTGAAAAAAAAATGTAAAATGAATGAAAATTGAAGAAAAATGAACATTGAGTTTCCAATAGTTGAATTTTCTTCAACTTTCAACTGTTCGATTCAACATGAGAATTTAATAAATGAACATTTCAAAATTAAATTTTGAACTCTTGAAAGTGAAAAAAAATAGTCATTGAATTATCAACGGTAGAAAATTCAACTATTGAAAATTGAAAAATATTGCTAACTGACTTTTCAACAGTTAGAAATTGAAGAAAATCAATAATTGAATTATAAAAGTGGGAAATTCAGCTGTTGAAAATTGAAAAAAAAATTTATTTATTAAAAATTGAAGAAAAATGAACATTGAGTTTTCTATAGTTGAATTTTCTTCAATTTTTATTCTTCAATTATATTGAATTATCAAGATTAGACAATTTAACTGTTGAAATTTGAATAAAAGTGGCAACTGAATTTTCAACAGTTGGAAATTGAAGAAAATTAATTATTGTACTATCAACAGTAGATAATTATTGATAATTGATTGATAATTAGAGAAAATTTCCAACTGTTGCATTCAAAATGAGAATTTAATAAAGAAACACAACAAAATTTAATTTTCGACATTTGAAAATTGAAGAAAATTATTAATTGAATTATAAACAGTGAAAAATTCAACTGTTAAAAATTGAAAAAAATTTTTAATGAATGAAAATTGAAGAAAAATAAACATTGATTTTTCAATAGTTGAATTTTCTTTAATTTCCAAATTTTCAATTCAACAAGAAAATTTTATAAATGAAAATTTCAAAATTTAATTTTAATTTTAATTATCAATAGTAGAAAATTCAAGTGTTGAAAATTGAACATTGAGTTTTCGTGAATTTACCACTGTTGCATTCAAAATGATAATTTAATAAAGAAACACTTGAAAAATTTATTTTGAACTGTTGACAATTGAAGAAAATTAATAATTGAATTATTAACAGTAGAAAATTCATTTTATTGAAAATTGAAAAATATTGCTAACTGAATTTCCAACAGTTGAAAATTGAAGAAAATTAATTATTGTATTATCAACAGTAGAAAATTCAAGTGCTGAAAATTCAAAAGAATTAACTTTTAAAAATTGAAGAAAATTGGCAATCCAATTATCAACAGTTTAAAATTCTATTGTTGATAATTGAAGAAAATTTTCAACTGTTGAATTCAACATGGGAATTTAATATATAAAACTAACAAAATTCAATTTTCCACAGTTGAAAATGGAAGGAAATTGTTAGTTGGATTATAAACAGTGGAAAATTCAACTTTTAAAAATTTTTAAAAATTTAAAATGAATGAAAATTGAAGAAAAATGAACATTGAGTTTTCAATAGTTGAATTTTCTTCAATTTCCAACTGTTCGATTCAGAATGAGAATTTAATAAATGAACATTTCAAAATTAAATTTTCAGCTCTTGAAAATTAAGAAAAAATAGTCATTGAGTTAGGAACGGTAGAAAATTCAACTATTGAAAATTGAAAAATATTTCTAACTGACTTTTCAACAGTTGAAAATGGAAGAAAATCAATAATTGAATGTAAGAGCGGAAAATTCAGCTGCTGAAAATTGAAAAAAAAATTTAATTAATAAAAATTGAAGAAAAATAAACATTGAGTTTTCAATAGTTGAATTTTCTTCAATTTCCAACTGTTGAATTCAATAAATTTTTATTTTCAACTCTTGAAAATTGAAGAAAATTAATAATTGAATTATCAACAGTAGAAAATTCAATTGTTGGAAATTGAAGCAAATTGAAAATTAATAAAAAGTGAGCATTGAGTTTTCAACAGTTGAATTTTCTTTAATTTCCAACTGCTGAATTAAAATTAATATATTAATAGTTGAAAATTCTATTTTTGTTAGTTGAAGGAAATTGAAAATGAATAAAAATGGAAGAAAATTGAAGACTACGTTTTTTACAGTTGAATTTTCTTCAATTTCTAATTTTTGAATTCAACATGAAAATTTAATAAATGAACATTAGAACATTTAATTTTCAACTCTTAAAAATGGAAGGAAATTGAATATTCAAATGTTGAAAATTAAAAAAAATTAAAGATTGAATTAACAACAGTTAAAAATTGAAGAAAATTAAAAATGAATGCAATTTAAGAAAATTGAACATTCGGTTTTCAACAGTTGAATTCTAGTGGACTTCCAAATGTTGAATTCAACATGAGAATTTAATAAATAAACATGTCAATATTTTAATTTTGAACTGTTGACATACAAAAATTAATAATTGAATTACTATCAACTATAGAAAATTAAACTGTTAAAAATTGAAGCGAATTGAAAATTGAATGATTAACTATTGTAAATTGAAGAAAATTGCTAATTGAATTTTTAATAGTTGAAAATTCTATTGAATGAAAATTCAACAAAATATTAATTTCTAACTGTTGAATTCAACATGAGAATTCAATAAATGAACATTTAAAAATTTAATTTTCAACTGTTGCAAATTGAAGAAAATTAAAAATTGAATTATACAATAAACAATTCAAATGCTTATTAACTTGTCAAAGCAGTCTTCGCAAGGACGACAAAAACACCCTGAAAACATCCGTCAATCATGGAATTCTATTTCCAATTCCATTTCCTCATTTCGAATCAATTTGCGAAATCCTTTGTCTCTTTCGAAAAACTCGTTTTCGCCCCAAATGGATTTTCAGGAATCAAGTTTTCAATCAATTATCAACAATTATATTTCAAATTAACTGTTTTTTTATTGGAAATTAAAAAATTGTAAAATCTCGAAGACCTGCAAACTGTTGTTAGTCACTATTGTACTTAATTTGTATACTGCCGACTTTATACAAATATAATTTTTAATCGCTAGAAGCAGATTTATCGGTGGATTGATCAAAGTGTAAAGTTGCAACAAATCAGCTACTAAAATTTGTTTGGAAATGAAAAATATTGTTTTGAATTTCCAAGATTTTCCAGTTGCTGATTTCGTTCAACGATATAATTGTTATTAAAAAAATGAAACAAAATTATCATTAATATCTTAGTCGCTATTTAATTTTAAAAAAACGTAGACATCTTTGTGTAATATTACTGTTTGTAATCTGCTCAAAGTAACACCATATGAACGTAAATTGTGTATTTAGATACGACACTCTCGAGCTTTTTGTGAACGTTTCCTTCCGCAGAAAGTAGGAAAAATTACAATTTTCAGATTGGATTGAAAATTGAAAATGAGCGAAATTTTATTACGATTACTCTGTAAAAGATAATAAGAATGTTGAGATCCGTTATCGTCTATCGTTTGGAACTCGTCCATTATCTGAAACCGAACGAGCTAAATATTATTGTATTGTTGGCAATTTTCCACAAAACCAGTGGCGATATCAATAAATTTAACGACATCCAATTTTGAATTACGTATCTTCGTCTTCTGATTCACCAACTTGACTTAATTACATTTTATTTAGGAATAATGCTAGTTTATAAGAATATTCTTTAAGAAAATTAACTTAATTTAATTATCAGTCATTTCTGTTACAGGTGCGAAAAAAATGCGACTAAAAATGAACCTATTTTTGAGATAAGTTTCACAGCCATTTTGAAGTTTCGAAAGATTCGAGACCTTCAGCTCTCAATCTGCTCAACATTGTTAGATAGATGTCTGGAGTGAACGGAAGAAGGTTTCCTCTTTTCTGAATTTCTCCTGAAAGATAAAAATTTGTTAGACAAATTTATACCGGTTTTTTTTGTTTTACTTTCTCAGGGTTGCTACAAAATCCTAATTTCAAAATTCCCTGACTTTCCTTGACTTTTCCCTGAACAATTTTTTATTTTTGCTAACTAAAATCAGTGACAACGCACATTAGACCAATTTTTCCATAAAAAATAGTCAATGAATATATATATTAGAATTTAGAAGTATTAATTGACCACTAATTTTTCAACAAGAAAGATAAATTTTCAACGAAATACATGAATTTTTAATAAAAATAAATTCTAAGTTGAAAAAATTAATTTTCAATTTTAAAAAGGACGAATTTTCAACACAGAACATGAATTTTCAACTAAAAAGAGATAAATTTTCAACTTAAAATGGAATAGTTCAATTTTTAGTTACAAAAATTAATTTTCAAAAAATAAAATATTTTCAATAGAATAATGAATTGTGTACATAAACAGATCAATTTTCTCACGAAGAAGAAATAAATTCTGCCAAAAAGATGAATTTTCATCAAAATAGTAGAATTTTCAACTCAAAAAGATACATTTTTAATAAAAAATGAGATAGTTAAATTTTAAATTAAATACATTAATTTTCAACAAAGAAAAGATTTTCCAACAAATGGTTACATTTTAAACCAAAAAGTTAAATTTTCGACCAAGAAGATTAATTTTCTACCAAAAAATATCAATTTTTAACGAAAAATATATATTTTCAACCGAACAGTTGAATTTTTAACAAAAAGAGATGAATTCCCAACAAAAATGTAATGGTTTAATTTTGAGTTTAGAGAAATTATTTTTCAATAAAAAAAAGAATTTTCAAAAAAATAGTCAAACTTTCCACCAAAGAAATGATTTTTTAACCAAAAAAATAAATTTTCAAATAAAAAAATTAATTTTCAACTAAAATGATGATTCTTCAACCAAAAAAAATGAATTTTTGAAGAAATAGTTGAATTTTTAATCGAAAAGATGAACTTTCAATCAGCATGATTAATTTTCTAAAAAAAAAGAAGTTTCAATAAATTACATGAATTTTTAACTGAAAAAGATCAATTTTCGACTGAAAATGGAACAGTTGAATTTTCAGTTAAAAAATTAATTTTCAATCAAAGAAAATTTTAAAAAAAAAATAAAGAAAACCTTATTTATAAAGTAAAATTATGAATCTTCATCCAATAAAATAAATTTTTACAATAACAAAGTAGTTCCATATTCAACCATGTATAGTTGAATTGCCGACAAAAAAAAAGAATTTTCAATCCAGAAGATTATTTTTTTCCCAGAAAGACGAATTTTTAACAAACAAAAATTAATTTTTCACTAAAAAATATAAAATTTCCACAAAAAATAGAATATTTACATTTTCAGTTAAAAAAATGTATGTTTGACTTTTAAAAAACGATTTTCAACGAAATAGATTTTCAACCAAAAACATTAATTTTTCACAGAGAAGATTAATATTCTACTACAAAACGTAGAATGGTTAAATTTTCAGTTAAATTAAATAATTTTCAACAATTAAGAAAAGAATTTTCAATAAAATGTTAAATTTTTAACCAAAAAAAAGGGTTTTAGACTAAAATAATGAATCATGTACGTAGGAAAAGAATTGTAAAAAAATGTTTTTCGACTAAAATGATGAATCATCAAGCAAAAGAAATGAATTTTCGACCAAAAAGTTAGATTTTCAATAAAAAAATAAAGTTTTTTCAAATAAAATTATGAATCATCAATCAAAAAACCAATTTTCAAGAAAATTCTACTCTCAGCTAAGCAGTTAAATTCTCAACCATAAAAGATGAATGCCAAAAAAACGTATTTTCTACAAACCAGTCAAGTTTTTTAACCAAAAATATGAATTCGAAACAAAAAAGTTAATTTTCATCCAATTAGTGGAATTAATTAATTTTCAACTAAATAATTTTCAAAAAATAATTATGTTTGTGACCAAAGAAATTAATTTTTAACCAAAAAGATAACTTTTCAATTGAAATGATGAATCTTCAACCAAAAAAATGAATCTTCAACAAACAAAAATTCATTTTTTAAACAAATATTCGATTTTTCGAACAAAAAGATGAATTTTTAATCGAAAAGATTAATTTTCTACCAAAAAAGACGAATATTTAGCAAAATAAATTGATTTTAACTGAATAAGAAATTTCCCAAAAATAATTAGATTTTCAACTGAATATATTTTTAACCACAGAGATAAGTTTTTAATTAAAATGATGAATCTAAAACCAAAAAAAAAATGAATTTTCAAACAAATATTTGCATTTTCGACCAAAAGGATGAATTTTCAATCAAGAAGATTAATTTTCTATCAAAAAAGATGAATTATCAAACAAATCAAGTGATTTTAACTGAATAAGAATTTTCAAAATAACAATTAGGTTTTCAACTAAATAGATTTTTAAGCCCATAGATAAATTTTTAAAATAAAATGATGAATTTTCAACCAATAAAATGAATTTTTAAACAAATATTTGAATTTTTGGGCAGAAAGATGAATTTTCAATCAACAAGATTAATTTTCTACCAAAAAAGACAAATATCCAAATAAATTTATTAATTTGCACCTGAATAAGAATTTTAAACAAAATAATCAGATTTTCAACAAAATTAATTAATTTTTTTCCACTGAGATAAGTTTTCAACTAAAATTATGAATCTTGAACCAAAAAAAAATGAATTTTCAAACAAATATTTGAATTTTCGAACAAAAAGATGAATTTTCAATCAAGGAGATTAATTTTCTGCCAAAAAAGACGAATTTCCGAAAAAATTAATTAATTTTCAACTGAATAAGAATTTCCTACAAAATAATTAGATTTTCAACTAAAGAAATTAATTTTTAACCAAGAAGATAAATTTTCAAACAATATGAATTTTCAACCAAGAAAATGAGTTTTCAAACAAAGAAAATTTTTCAACTAAAATGATGCATCTTCAACCAAAAAACGGATTTTCAACCAAATATTTGAATTTTCTACCAAAATGATCGATTTTCAATGAGGAAGATCAATTCTCTACCGAAAAGACGAATCTTCAACAAAATAAATAAATTTTCAACGAAATAATTAGATTTTGAATAAAATAAAATAATTCTTACCCACAAAGATAAGTTTTCAACTAAAATGATGAATCTTCAACCAAGAAAATGTATTTTTAAGAAAATATTTGAATTTTCGATCAAAAGATGAATTTGAAATCAACAAGATTAATTTTCTACCAAAGAAGAGGAATTAAAAATAAAAAGGAATTAACTGTCAACTGAATAAGACTTTTCAATCAAATAATAACGTTTTTAACCAAAGAAATTAATTTTTAACCAGAAAGATAAATTTTCAACTGAGATGATGAATCTTCAAGAAAAAAAAATTAATTTTCAACCAAATATTTTAATTTTCTACCAAAATGATCGATTTTTAAATGAGGAAGATTAATATTCTACCGAAAAGACGAATGTTCAAGGAAATAAATAAACTTTCAAATGAATAAGAATTTTCAACGAAATAATTAGATTTTGAATAAAATAAAATAATTTTTACCCACAAAGATAAGTTTTCAACTAAAATGATGAATCTTCAACCAAGAAAATGTATTTTTAAGAAAATATTCGAATTTTCGATTAAAAGATGAATTTTAAATCAACAAGATTAATTTTCTACCAAAGAAGAGGAATTTAAAAAAAAAAGTAATTGATTGTCAACTGAATAAGACTTTTCAACCAAATAATAATGTTTTTAACCAAAGAAATTAATTTTTAACCAGAAAGATAAATTTTCAACTGAGATGATGAATCTTCAAGAAAAAAAAATTAATTTTTAACCAAATATTTTAATTTTCTACCAAAATGATCGATTTTTAACGAGGAAGATTAATTTTCAACCGAAAAGACGAATATTCAACGAAATAAATGAATTTTCAACTGAATAAGAATTTTCAACGAAATAATTAGATTTTGAATGAAATAATTTTTACCCACAAAGATAAGTTGTCAACTAAAATGATGAATCTTCAACCAAAAAATTGAATTTTTAACTAAATATTTGAATTTTCGACCAAAAGGATGAATTTTCAATCAAGAAGATTAATTTTCTGTCAAAAAAGAGGAATTTCCAAACAAATCAAGAGATTTTAACTGAATAAGAATTTTCAAAATAATAATTAGATTTTCAACTAAATACATTTTTAACCACAAAGATAATTTTTTTACTAAAATGATGGATTTTCAACCAACAAAATTAATTTTAGACCAGAAAGATGAATCTTCAATCAACAAGATTAATTTTTTACCAAAAAAAGACGGATGTTCAACAAATTAAGTGTTTTTAAACTGAATAACAATTTTCAACCAAATAATTATGTTATCAACCAAAAATATTATTTTTTAACTCCAAATAATTTTTTTTTAACTAAAATGATAAATAATCTTCAACCAACAAAATGAATTTTCAAACAAATATTAGAATTTATGAACAAAAAGATGAATTTTAAATCAACAAGATGAATTTTTAATCAACAAAATTAATTTTCTACTCAAGAAGACGAATTTTCAAAAAAAGTAATTAATTGCCAACTGAATAAGAATTTTCAACGAAATAATAATGTTTTTAACCAAAGAAATTGATTTTTAAACAGGAAGATAAATTTTCAACTGAGATGATGAATCTTCAACCAAAAAATGAATTTTCAACCAAATATTTTAATATTCTACCAAAATGATCGATTTTCAATGAGGACGATTAATTTTCTACCGAAAAGACGAATATTCAACGAAATAAATAAATTTTCAACGAAATAATTAGATTTTGAATAAAATAAAATAATTTTTACCCACAAAGATAAGTTGTCAACTAAAATGATGAATCTTCAACCAAGAAAATGTATTTTAACAAAATATTTGAATTTTCGATCAAAACGATCAATTTTTAATCAACAAAATTAATTTTCTACCAAAGAAGACAAATTTAAAAAAAAAAAGTTATTAATTGTCAACTGAATAAGACATTTCAACCAAATAATAATATTTTTAACCAAAGAAATTAATTTTTAACCAAAAAGTTAAATTTTGAACTAAGATCATGCATCTTCAACCGGAAAAACGAATTTTCAACCAAATATTTTAATTTTCTACCAAAATTTTCGATTTTCAATGAGGAAGATTAATTTTTAACAGAAAAGACGAATATTCAACGGAATAAATAAATTTTCAACTGAATAAGAATTTTCAACGAAACAATTAGATTTTGAACAAAATAAATTATTTTCTATTTACAAAGATAATTTTTCAACTAAAATGATGAATTTTCAACCAAGAAAATTAATTTTTATACAAATATTTGAATTTTCGATCAAAAAGGTGAATTTTTAATCAACAAGATTAATTTTCTACCAAAGAAGACGAATTTTCAAAAAAAGTAATTAATTGTCAACTGAATAAGAATTTTCATCCAAATAATAATGTTTTTAACCAAAGAAATTAATTCTTAACCAGAAAGATAGATTTTCAACTAAGATGATGAATCTTCAACCAAGAAAATTAATTTTTAACCAAATATTTGAATTTTCGATCAAAAAGATGAATTTTTAGTCAACAAAATTAATTTTCTACCAAAGAAGACGAATTTTCAAAAAAAGTAATTAATTGTCAACTGAATAAGAATTTTCAACCAAATCATAATGTTTTTAACCAAAGAAATTAATTTTTAACCAGAAAGATCAATTTTCAGCTAAGATGATGAATATTCAACCAAAAAAATTAATTTCCAACCAAATATTTTAATTTTCTACCAAAATGATCGATTTTTAACGAGGAAGATTAATTTTCAACAGAAAAGACGAATATCCAACGGAATAAATAAATTTTCAACTGAATAAGAATTTTCAACGAAAC
>CAKNXH010063293.1:20871-44119 GCA_932178445.1 Andricus quercusramuli
AATTTTTAACGAAAATGATGAATCTTCCACAACAAAAAATGAATTTTAAGTCAAATAGTTGAATTTTCAATAAAAATGATTGATTTTCAACCAAATGGTCGAATCTTCAAACAAGAATGATTAAACTTCAACAAGAAATAGTTGAATATTCGACCAAATAGTTGAATTTTCAAATTAAAACATGGATTTTCTTCAAGACAGTTGAATTTTGAACAAAAAAATTCCTTGTCAACAACAACAAAAAATTTTTAACAACAAAAAAAATAGTCTACAAAAAAAATCAATCTTTAACAAATTACTTCATCTTTTAACCAAGTATAATTGAATTTTTAATCAAAAATATGATTTTCCAAACAAAAAGATTAACTTTCTACCAAAAAGACGACTTTTTAACAAAATACTTAAATTCATCCAATAAGATCCAATAACAAAGAAGTAGAATTTTCAGCTAAAAATGGAATAGTTAAATTTTTAGAAAAGTTTTAGAAAAGTTGAATTTTCGACCAAAATATATGAATTCTCAAAGAAAAATTTAATTTTTAATTGAAAAAAATTTTAAACACCAATTAAAATAGTTGAATTCTACCAAAAAGACGAATTTTCAATAAAATACATGAATTTGTTTACCTCCAATTACGAATTTTCAACGAAAAATGTAATAGTTGATATTTCAACCAAAAAATACGAATCTTCAACAAAATAGATGAATAAAAAATGATATAACTTCAGCCAAATAGTTAAATTTTCAAATCAAATCAATGATTTTTTTAAGACAGTTGAATTTTCCACAAGGTTAATTTTAAACCAAGAAAGATGAATTTTGAAAAATTTGACAAATTTACTTTTCTAGCAAAAAAGATTATTTTTTAACCCAAAATACGAATTCTGTATTCAAAAAGAGGAATTTTCATCACAAAAGTTGAAATTTCGACCAAAAAAGATTACTTTTTAACAAAAAATTTGAATTTTCAACCAAAAATGATTAAAGTTCAGCCAAAAACTGTAGTATTTTCAACCAAGTAGTTGAATTTTGAATCCAAAATGACGAATTTTGTACCCAAAAATACGAATTCGCAACAAACCAGTTGAATTTTCCACTAAAAAATATGGTTTTGTAACAAAATATTTAAATTTTCAACAAAATAATTAGATTTTCAATAAAATGATAGAATTTGTAACCAAACGAGAACGATTCGGAACCAAAAATATAATAGCAGACTTTTCAACCAAAATTAGTTTTTAATTTTCTTATTGGGTTCTATTAATAAGGTTTGCATTTAATCGAAAAAAACAAGAAAAAGGAAAAAAATTCTTGAAAACAAGGATTAAAAAGAGGAATTCTTTTTTTTTTAATGAAAAGACTGGAAAAGGGAAAAGTGTGAAGCCTGAAGATAAGAATAGATTTACTGCTCTGAATTTAAAGTTCTCTGACATGATCTGTTTTTTTTTTTTACTTCAATCTTACCCAAGTTATGTCGGGTCCATTTGGATGCAAAATCGGATTTGGATTTGGATCGATAAGTCCAAGAAATTGCAGACCCTGAATGGTGTCCGTGAAACCTCTGAATCTCAAAGTTCCTCGCAGAATCGTTTCAGCGTTTTGGATTCCATAAAGCTCTCGATACGTTGTACTATCCCGATTTGGAAATCCTTCTAATGCAAATCCGGGAAGAAAGTCTAGATTTTGAACAGCCGACATGAGATCACCACCTCCAGTAATTTCGACTATCTGAAATCAAATTAATATATTCAAGACCTATAATATAAGACCTATAAAAAAAGGGGAAATAGGATAGTTTTCTCACGAAAAAGGGGGAAATAGGGAAAAGATTAAACATTTATTTTCATATGTCGAAAAGAACAATCTTTCTAAAAGAAATTTTACATTTTTAATAATTTTAAATGATTTTGCAATGATTTCTGGCATTAAAGATTTATTTTTAAAAATTGGATGTACTGAAATAATTGGAAATCCATCCAAAGTGATATAAAAAAGTCTGAGAAAAAATACTGTCAGTTAAATACACCATTTTTATATGTTTAACATCATTCTCATAAATATTTATTTCCAAGATTTGTAATTTCATCTTGATACTTTCAATGTAAGTTTAAAACTAAACTCTTCAGTAGAGCGAAGTAAAAATGCTAAAAATAATCGAATCGTTTGAGCTGAGGGATAACAATTTGTGGGTCGACATCCAAAACAAGTAAAGAACAAAAATTGAAATCGGTTAATATCTTCTGTTCTCTTTCTTAAATTTACAATTAAAATTTTTTTTAATTAAAAAAATTTTTACCTTACTTAAAAATTTTTGAAAATTTTTTGAAAAAAAAGTTTTTTGGATTGATTCGAACCTAAAATTGCGCCAGCTTGAACCAAAGAAACATGTTATTATTTTTCATTCATGGGAAAATTTTTTTTTCGTGTTGTCTATAACGTTCCAAAATCGCAAAAAGGATATGAAATCCCAAAAATCCTAACTCACGACAAAAAATTTTTTTCCGAAAAAGCAAAATAAAAAAATGCTTCTTTGGTTCAAGCTGGATAAATTTCAGATTCGACATATTCAGATTTTTTAAAAATATGTACATATGACTCAATCCAAAAAAACATGTTTTTGCACATTTTCATAAAAATTGTAACAGAGCCAGAAATTTATTTTTAAATTTCGCAATTTTCAACAAATAAGATAATTTTCGAACAAAACAGTTGAATTGTTGAATTAAGAACATCAGATTTTAACCAAAAATCGAATAGTTATATTTTCGTTTCAAAACATTAATTTTCAATTGAAGAAAACTGAATTTTCTCCCAAATTGTTAAATTTTGAAGCCTGAAAGAAGAATTTTCTACAATGCAGTTTATTTTTCAACACGAAAATATTAATTTTTAATTAAAAAGTTAATTTTCAACCAATCATTGCAGTTTTCAGTTAAAACCCCTAGTTTTCAACAAACAAACAAAACTTTAACTAAAATGATGAATTTTTAATTAAAAAATGAAATTTCAACAAAGTAGTTCAAAATTCGACCAATTAGTTGAATTCTCTAACAAACTGTCCAATTTTCGAGATAACATTCAAATTTTTTACAAAACAGTTGAATCTTTAATCCGAAAACACGAATTTTCAACCAGAGTTGAGTTTTCAAACAAATGAGATTGTTTAGTCAATAAAGAAAAAAAATTGCATTCTAAATGTCGATTTTTCAAGCAAGAAGATTAATTTACCACAAAAAAGGACGAATTTTTAACAAATTATATAAATTTTTAACCAAATAGTTGATTTTTCAAAATAAAAAATATCAACTTTTGAACCAAAAATGGAATTGCTACATTTTCATTTCAAGAAGCTGATTAAAAAAAAAAACAATTTTCTACAAAATTATTGAATTTTTGAGGCAAAAATAGAACTTTCGACAATACAGTTGAATTTTGAATTCAAAAATATAAGCTTTCAATAAAAAAAATAATTTTCAATCAAAAATTGCAATTTTCAGTTTTAAAAAATGAATTTTTAACAAAGTTAAATCTAAATTATTTAAATTGAAATAATTAAAAATAATTAAAATAATAACTAAAACCAAAAAGACAGGTTTTTATTAAAATATGTAAATATGTTTTCACCCAAATTTTCATTTTTAACGCTTGTTTTAATTTTCAAAATTTAACATTTTTAACCAATTTTCTGCCAAAAACTATAACTTTTGAACGAAATTCATGAAATTGCAACCAAATAGTTGAATTTCCGACTAAAAAAGATAAATTTTCAAACACAAATGAAATAGTTCAATTGTGAGTTTAAAAAAATTAATTTTCAACGAAAAAAAAGTTTCAACAATAGTTAAATTTTCAAGAAAAGATTTTAAAAAATTAAAAATTGCTAAAGTTAGAACATTTAAATTGAGAAATTAGAACATTTAAAAATAAAATTCCGGAATAATAAAATTCCGGAAAGTTTATATAATATTACCGATTCTGAAAATTCCCAAATAAAATTTCTGACAAAGAATTGCCGAATTATAAAATATCCGAATTAGAAAATTCACGTATGAAAAAAAATTAAATTTTTTGTTATGAATATTAATTATTTATTAAAATTACAATAATCAAATATTTTTGTCAGAAAAATCATTTTTAATGTTTAAAGTTTATAAGATTATTGTTTGAATTTAAAATAACAATAACAAACAAAAATATATTTCTGCATGAAAATTTAGTTTCAATTATTGTTAGTTCAAATTAAAACATTAATTTTAGAAAATTTAAACTTGAAAAATAATTTGTGTTATAAAAATATTTAATTATTGTATTTTTAATAAATAAATAATATTTATAAAACAAAAATTTTGATTGCTCAAATTCGGGAATTTTCTGGTTCGGATATTTTATAATTCGGCAATTTTCTGTTGGGAATTTACAAATTCAGTAATATTATAAACTGTTGGGAATTTTCCAATTCGGGAATTTTATAACTCAGAAATTTTATTATTTGGGAATTTCCCAATTAGGGACTTCTATTATTCGGAAATTTTATTATTCGGGAATTTTATTATATGGGAATTTTCCAATTCGGGAATTTTACAGTTTCGGAAATTTTATTTTTCGGAATTTTTCAATCGTCCCAAGTAAATAATGTTAAAATATTGAAAGAGGTCATGCAAAAAATAGAGAAACTACCAACAAATCATTCATTTAAAGGATTTGAAAGATTTCAAGTTATTTTAAAAGAGTATCAAAAATTTCAATAATTTCAAGGAATTTCAAAGAATTTTGTAGGATTTCCACAGATTTGTACGATTTCAAAAGATTTCAAGGTATTTTAAAAGATTTCAAGCAATTTCTAGAAAACTTTAGGGAATAAATTAAAATTTATTTAAATGGGGGTTTTCTACGAATTTCAACAATCTCATGGAAAATTAAGGAATTAAAAAATTGCAAAGAATTGTAAATATTTTATGTTATTTCAAAAAGTTCTGAAGAATTTCATAAAATTTTAAACGATTTTAAGGGATTTCAAATAACTTTTTAGGATTCCCAAAGATTGCAAGGGATTTCTAGAGAACTAAATTGTGGAGAATGAAATTTCAAGGGATTTTATAAATCAAAGATTTCAGGTGATTTTAAGGTATTTCAAGGAACATTACAAAATTTAAAGGATTTTATTGAATTTTCAAGGATTTTTAAGGATTTCAAAGATTGATAGTAATTTGAGCGGATTTTTTAGAGAGCTTTAATGTTTACATTTAATTTAACTTAAATTCAAGGAATTTTAAATGATCTCTACTTATTTTAATGGATTTTTACGATTTAAAAAGATTTCTGGGTATTTTAAGAGATTTCAACAAATTTCTAGAGAACTTTAGAGAATAAATGTAATATTATTCCACGGAATTTTCTACAGATTTCAACCATTTCAAGGGTCATGATGGAATTAAAAAAAATCAAGTATTTTGAATATTTTATGTTATTCTAACAAGTTTACAAAGATTTAAGGGATTTTCTTGAATTTTCAAGGATTTAAAAGATTTCTAGGGATCTTATTTCAAATGATTTCGATCTATTTGAATGGATTTTTACGATTACATATTAAAATATTTTAAAAGACTCCAAAGATGTTCGAGAGATTTTGAAAATTTCAAGGAATTTCAAAGAATTTTGTAGAATTTCCAAACATTTTAAGCTCGATTTTAAGGAATTTCTAGAAAATTTTGCAAAATAAATTAAAGGAAATAAAACTGCAAGGAATTCCTATAGCGATTCCAAACTCAAGGAATTTTAGAGTATTTTCTGAAATTTCACAAGATTAAAAGGATTTCTATTTATTTTAATCGATTTTTAGGCTTTTCAAATATTTCAATAATCTTAAGGGATTTCAACGAATTTCTATAAAACTTTGAGAAATAAAGTAAATGTTATTTCAAGGAATTTCTACGCATTTCAGCGATTTCAAGGGATATGAAGGAATTACAAAAATTTCAAAGGATAACTTTTTTTTTTGAAGGTTTGATAGGACTTGCAAGTATTTCAAAGATTTTAAGCGATTTTGTAGGGAATAAATTTTATTTATTTTATTTTTGAGGGATTAAAAATTTTTTCTAACTATTTCAAGGATTTCCAAGATTTCAAAGAAATTCAAAAGTGGTCAAAAGATTTTAAGAGAGTTCTACGGATTTAAATGGATTTTTAATGGCATTAATTCCTTCAATATTTTTTTATTATTCGTTCCAATCCAGATTATCCTATAATCATTTTTTATACAATGATTTTCTATAATGAATTTCTTATAATCGCGAAAAAATTATAGGAAATTAATTTTCAAAATACTGATTTTCCTGTAATATTTTTTCGTAAAGGCAGTCTACAATTTTTCAAGTATTTTTTATTAAGAATATTATACTAATATCCACTTATTTTTTGGCAATCTCAGGCCTGATCGAATGTAAATAGAATTATTGGTAAAAAATCAAAAAAAAATCACAAGAATTAAGAGATTTCATGGGACATCTAATTATTTAAAAGGAACAAATATAAAAGAGAAGACAAGAGAAAAAAGAAAAATTAATACAAATAAAAAAGACGGATTGAAGCTGGATTATTATCCTTTTTTTATTTCATCAATTTTAATTATTTTCCGAAATTCCCTGTTCCAAATCAGACAGGTCATTTTTTTTAAATATTAAACAAAACCTTTTGAATTAAATTATTTAATTAAAAATTTATTAAATTAAATTGAATTAATTTAATTAAATTAAACCTACCTGGCCTTCGTGAAAATACTTTGCGGATGACAAAGTGTTCAACAAAACTCCACGAGGTGACCAGCTAAACTTGTACCTAAGGGGATTGAAAGAACATTCCGGGGCCGGAAGTCCTCCGCACCAGGAAACGAAAGATTCAATTTTTCCTCCACCTTGACGTACACCTTCAAAACATTCCAGGGCCAGCAAATGATCGATGCCTGGGTCCAAACCTACCTCGTTCAATATTGTAACTCCTGCCGCTTCCGCCCTATTAAAAAAATTAATAATAATTAATAAAATAATAAATAATAATTTATAATAATAAATAATAAAGAAATAATCAATAATTCATTGATTTCTTATAAATTAAAAAAATCAGCAATCTAACGGGACGACTGAAAAATCCCGAAAAATAAAATTCCTGACACTATAAAATTCCCGAATTGGAAAATTCGCGAATAATGAAATTTCCAAATAACAAAATTCTCAAATTGGAAAATTCTCGAATAATAAAATTACCGAATTTGAAAATTTCCAACAGTTTATAGTATTGCCTAATTTGAAAATTCCCGATGAAATTCCAGACAGAAAATTGCCGAGATACAAAATATCTGAAATAGAAAATTCCTGAATTTAAACAACTTTTTTATAAATATTATTTATCTATTAAATATACAAGAATCAAATATTTTCATTGCAAAAAATTATTTTTAATGTTTAAAGTTTCTAAAATTATTGTCTGAATTTAAAATAACAATAATTTTAGAAACTTTGAACAATAGAATTTTGTTATCAAAATATTTTATTATTATATTTTTAATAAATAAATTATATATATACAAGAAAATTTTATAATTGTCTAAATTCGGGAATTTTATGTTTCGGGAATTTTCTAGTTCGTATATTTTATAATTCGGCGAATTTTCTAGCGGGAATTTTATTATTCGGAAATTTTCCAGTTCAGTAACATACCGCTAAGCATTGGGCCATTAAGGAAATTTTTGATTTTTAAAATTTTCTTCAATTATATCTTTTCAATTTCTTATGAGTTTCATCAAAGTCTCTAGAATTCCCTTTTTTTGTGAATTTATCTAGAGTTTGTCAAAATTCACCTAGAATTCTTAGGTGTTTCATTTAATTTTTTTTAATTCTATGGAATTTTTCGCAATTCATTCCAAATTTAATACATAAATTCGGTGATTTTTAAAAATATTTTTGAATTGTTTTTAATTCACATGATTTTTTTTAATTCACCTTCAATTTTGATCAATTCCGTCAAATTCTTCTCATTTTTCTCACTATTTTTTTTAGTTAACTCGAATTTTATTTCAATTATTTACCCTGATTACTGATTAATTATCCTGAATTCTTTCTCAGAATCGAATTCTTTGCAATTCTCTTGATTTTTTTAACTTAGGGGTTTCATTTAATTCTTTTCAATTCTATGGAATTTTTCGCAATTGATTCTAAATTTAATACATAAATTCGAGGAGTTTTTAAAATATATATCTCATTTTCCTTACTTTTTTTAATTAACTCGAATTTTATTTAATTCGTTGTTTTTTTTTATTTAATTTACTTAAATTCTATTGAATTCGCTATGAATTCTGCTTGCTTTCATTTTAGTTCATTCGATGGAAAATTTTTTATTTTTAAAATTTTCTTCAAATATATCCTTTTAAATTTTTACACGTTTTATCAAAGTCTCTTGAATTCCCTTGAATTATTTTAAACTCACACAAATTATACGGAAATCAGTGGAATATTTTGAATTTTTTACATTTTTTCTAATCATTTTAATTAATTTGTAATTCCCCTGATTTCTGATTAATTATCCTGAATTCTTTTTAAAAATTGAATTCTTAGGAATTCTTTTGATTTGTTTTAACTCGCCCTGGATTCTTAGGCATTTTGTTTTAATTCTTTCGAATTCCCTTGAATTCTTCTGAATTCACTGCATTTTTACTGAATTTAGTGGAATATTTCGGATTTTTTTCACTTTTTATGAATTTCTTCGAATTCTTCTCATTTCCTTTTTTTTGTGAATTTATCCAGAATTCTTTTAAATTGACCTACAATTCTTAGGCGTTTCATTAAATTATCTTAAATTGTATGGAATTTTTCGAAATTCATTCCAAATTCAATACATAAATTCGATGAATTTTTTTAATGCTTTTGAATTATTTTCAATTCACATGATTTTTTAAAATTCGCCTTGAATTTTTATGAATTCCCTCAAATTCTTCTCATTTTTCTCACTATTTCTTTTAGTTAACTCGAATTTTATTTAAATTATTTACCCTGATTACTGATTAATTCTCCTGAATTCTTTCTCAAAATCGAATTCTTTGGAATTCTCTTGATTTTTTGAACTTAGGCGTTTCATTAAATTCTTTTAAATTCTAGGGAATTTTTCGCAATTCATTCTAAATTTAATACATAAATTCGAGGAGTTTCTAAAATATATATCTCATTTTCCTTACTTTTTTTAATTAACTCGAATTTTATTTAATTCGTTATGAATTCTGCTTGCTTCCATTTTACTTAATTCGATGGAAAATTTTTAATTTTTGAAATTTTCTGCAAATATATCCTTTTAAATTTTTACACGTTTTATCAAAGTTTCTTGAATTCCCTTGAATTATTTTAAACTTACAGAAATTTTACTGAAATCAGTGGAATATTTTGGATTTTTTACATTTTTTCAACTCATTTCAATTCATTTGTAATTCCCCCTGATTTCTGATTAATTATCCTGAATTCTTTTAAAAAATTGAATTCTTCGGAATTCTATTGATTTGTTTTAACTCGCCCTGGATTGTTAGGCAATTTGTTTTAATTCTTTCGAATTCCCTAGAATTCTTATAATTCACTGCATTTTTACTGAATTCAGTGGAATATTTAGGATTTTTTTTTTATTTAGTCTTGGAAGCTTTGGTCTTTTTATGAATTTTTTAAAAGTTCCATTATGGCAGGGTCTCTAGAATTTCTTTTAAAAAATATTCCAGGTTTTCCAGGACAAAGAAAATAATTTTTCCAGGTACCATTTTTTTAAAGTGAAAAAATACTTTTCACGAAATATAGTAGAATTTTTAGGTCTGGTGGACCTAAAAAAAAAGTTTCATTTGTGAAATTTGTTTACATCCGAAAACTCTGATTTAATGGTGAAAAATCCAAATATCCAAAAAATTCCCATCCAACAATTTTTTTCTGTTTACATAATCAAAGTGAATTCAATTCCCTGTGTAATTAACTTTTTTTATTAGAATTGGTTGAAATTTACTGAGTTGTAGAATTTTAAGCTAATTTACTTTTATTTTTCAATAAAATAATGACATTTCCAACAAAATAGTTGAATTTTCAAAACAAATTGTTGAATTTTCGACCTACAAGAATCAATTGTCAACCAAAAATTTAATGTTAATTTTTCAGTTAGAAAATTAATTTTCAACCGAAGAGATGAATTTCCAAATAAAGTGATGGAATATTCAACTGGATTGCTTAAATTTTCAGTTAAAAAAACTAATTTCGAAACACGAATTTTCCAAAAAATAGGTAAATTTACAATTTAAAAAATTAATTTTTCAACCAAAAAAAAAGGGTTTTAAGAAAGAAGTTAAAGTTTTAACGTACTAGGTGAATATTCAACTATGGCGATGAATCTTCAAGTGGAATAGATGAATTATAAACCAAAAAGACATCGTTAAATTTTGAGTTCAACCAAATTTATTTTTTAGTCAAAAAGAAAAGAATTTCTAACTGAAATATTTAAATTTTCAGTTAGAAAAAGTTATTTTTAACAAAAAAAAAGAACAATTTTAACGAAATAGGTCAACTTTCAACGGAAGATACTATTTTTCATTAACAATGATGAATCTTCAACCCAAAAAATGAATTTTTAACAAAGGAATTCAATTTTCAAAAAGTTAGTGGAATTTTCAACGAAAATAATTAGTTTTCTAACAAAAAATACGAATTTTCAATCAAATACTTGAATTTTCAAGTAAAAAATATACATTTTCAACAAACTAGGTGAATTTTTAAATTGAAAAAAGTAAGAATTTTCAAATAAAAATGGAACAGCTTAATATACAGTTTATAAAATTAATTTTATAGCAACAAAAAGAATTTGCATCAAAATAGTTAAAATTTCAAGTAAAGTGATGAATGTAAAAAAAAAATTATGAATCGGCAACTGGAATACTTAAATTTCCAACAGAATAGATGAATTTTTAACTAAAATTGTGGAGCATTCAACTAATTAGCTTGAATATTAGTTGAAAGAAATTAATTAGTAATCCAAGTTGTGCTTTTTCAATTGAAATTATAAATCGTAAAAAAAATTATTTTTCAACAAAGCAGGTTGATTTACAATCAAGTAATTGAATCTTCTACCAAAAAATACGAACTTTCAAGAAAATACATGATTTTTTCAACCAAATACTTAAATTTTCAAATAAGAAGATAAATCGTCGACCAAATAGTTGAATTTCCTACGTACAAAGATCAATTCTCAATCAAAACGTCGAATTTTCAACAAAATATATTACTTTCAAATAAATAGTTGAATCTTTGACTAAAAAAGATAAACTATCAGTAAAAAAATGTTGAACATAATACAAAAAATTAGTCACGCTCTTGAAAAAAAAATTCCCTGACTTTAAAAAAAAAATCCCTGAAATTTTCAGGTTGGTCCAGGAAAGTAGACACCCTGATTATTATATACATGCTCCTACAAAAAAGAGGGTTCATGCAACATTCTTTTTTTATTCAGCAAAGAAAAAATTTAAAAACAATTTTTTTCTCAATGGAATAAAAATTTCAGGACCATTAGCAAAATTAAAGGACTTTTCCAGGTTTTTTCAGGTAGAAAAAAAATCAAGAATTTGTCCAGGTTTTCAAGGATTTCCAGGACGCTAGACACCCTGATTATGTAATAATTGAAAAAAAAATACTAATAGTGACTGTGTGGTAGCTCTGATTATTTTTTACAGTTACTTCTTACAGAAATTCCCTGATTAAGCTATTTTTTTTCAAAATGCCTGACTCTTGGAAGCTTTGGTCTTATTATGAATTTTTTAAAAGTTCCATTATGGCAGGGTGTCTAGAATTTCTTTAAAAAAATATTCCAGGACTTTTCCAGGTTTTCCAGGACAAAGAATATAATTTTTCCAGGTACATAGGGTGCTATAGGGACCAAATTTTGAAAATAGGGTACTTTAGGGACCTTAAGTGAATATAGGATACAAACTTACTCGTTGTGTAAAGCTTTAACATCCTCATTCATGTAACTTGCAGTCACCAAATGAGTTTTAGTATCAATGCAAGTTTTCGCAATGAGATGATGTAAAGAATACGGCAAAAGTGAAACCACAACATCGGCTGAACTCACGACATCTTTCAAAGTATCAGGTCTTTCCAAAACGTTCAAAAATACCGGTTCAACACCCGGATATTTATTTGCTAAGGCATCAGCTTCTTCTTTCAACTGAGAACAAACTACGATTCCTATATTCTTATCTCTGTGTAAATATTCCACTACTGGAGCTGATACGTATCCGGCTCCTAATACTACCACCTGCAATCGAAAAGTTTACACTGAACTACAAAATTCTTGGAAAATAAAAAAATAATAAGAATCCAACGATCAAATTTGAAAAAATACACTCTTAAATGTCTACATTCAAATTAAAAAACTAAAACAAAAAAGAGGAAAGAAAAATAAAGCTACCACCAAATACTCTTCCTTCTTTTTGTAGTATTTTTTCATGTTTATTTTTTTTTAATCACACTCAAACAAAATTTACAAAAAATCTAGTAACTGAAGACTGATAAAACCAAACGTAAACTAATGTTGGTAGATTTTTTTAATGATTTTTTTATTGTGATTTAAAAAAATAATAAAAAAGACTTGGGACTGTTCAAAAACTACGTCACAGATGAAAAATATAAATGTGAATAACTATTTTTTGGCAGACTTCACAGACATCACAATGTTTCCCCTATTCCCCTCTTTACACCTATTTCAAAGAATTCTTCTTCTATTTTTTTTATGATTGAAATATTTTGTTGAATATTTTTTTTTCTTTTGCTGTAAACTATTTTTTTTTTTACTAAAAATTTAACTATTAATTTGTTCACTGAGAATTAGTCTTTTTTCAACTATACTTGGTTAAACGTTAAAGCACTTTGTTAAATTTTCGTTTTATTGGTTAAATATTTAACTGCTATGTTGAAAAATCTTTTTTTTTTGTTGAAAATCAATTTTTTCAACTGCAAATTTCAATATTCGATTTTTTATGGAAAATTGGTCGTTTTTATTTTAAAATTTAACTATTAATTTTCTATTTTTTTATTTTTCTAACTATTAATTTCTAAATAAGATTTTATTCGTTGAAGATTTAACTGTTTCATTGAAAATTAATTTTTTTTAACTGAAAATGTATCTATTCCATTATTGATTGAAAATTTGATCGTTTTTAGTTAAAAATTAAAGCAATTTGATTAAAAAATAGATCTAATTTGTGAAAATTTTATTTTGTTAGTTGAAGATCCATCTTTTTCGTTGAAAATTTAAATCTTTTTTTGAAAATTCGTTTTTTTTTTGTTCAAAATTAATTTTTTAACTAAAAATGTAATTATTCCAATATTGGTTAAAAATTTATATTTTTTTGTGGAAAATTCAACAATCTGGTTGAAAATTGATGTATTTTGTTGTAAATTCATCTTCTATGTAGGAAATTTATCTAATTAGTTCGAAGTTGGAATACTTTGTTAAAAAAAATTCATTTTATTAGTTGAAGATCTATCACTTTGGTTGAGAATTGATGTGTTTTGTTATAAATCCATATTTTTTTGTAAAAAACTTATCTTCTTGATTGAAAATTTAACTACTTGGTTGAAAGTTAAACTACTTTGTGAAAAATACATTTTATTAAAGATTCATCTCTTTGGTTCAAAATGTTAACTATTTTGTTAAAAATTCTTTTTTTTTAACTGAAAATTAATTTTTTTAACTGAATATTTAACTATTCCATTTTTTGTCTATTATTGATCGTTTTCAGTTTGAAATGCAGGTGTTTATTAGAATATTCAACTATTTTGTTGAAAATTCAATTATTTTGATAAAACGTCAGCTATTTTGTGGAAAATTTGACTGTTTTGTTAAACATTCGTTTTTTTTGGATAGAATATTATCGTTTTGGATTGAAAATTCAACTGTCTTCACAAAAATTTGTCTTTTTGGCTTGAAAAATCAACTATTTGGTCAGAAATTTATATTTATATGTTGAAAGTTCAACTTTTTTGTAGAAAATTCGATTTTTTGGCTTTATTATTGAACTTTTTTTCTTCAAAATTCTATTATTTCGTAGCAAATTCAACTAGTAGGTTGAAAATGAGCTTGCTGGTTGAAAGTTAATATTTTCAGATTGGAAATTTAACTGTTTTCTAGAAAATTCGTCGTTTTGGTTAAACATCTTTGTTAAAAATTCATGTTTTGGTTCATGATTCATCATGTTATTTAAATATTCAACTATTTTGTTGATTTTTTTTTTAATTTAACTATTTTGTTGAAAATTGAATTATTTTGTAGAAAATTGACTATTTTGTTAAACATTCGTCTTTCTGGATAGAAAATTCGTCTTTCTCGATTAAAAATTCAACTGTCTTCTAGAAAATTCTTCTCTGCAGGTTGAAAATTCAACTATTTGGTTAACAATTCAACTATTTTCTAAAATATTCGACTTTTTAGCTCGAAAATTAAACTATCTGTTTAAAAATACAACTGGTTTTGGTTGAAGCTTAATCATTTTTCTTTGAAAATTCAACTACTTGGTTGAAAATTCAACTATGTGATTACAAATTAAAGTATTTCGTTAAATATTTAATTATTTGGTTAAAATATTAACTATTTTGTTAAAAAATCAACTTTTTTGTTGGAAAATTCGTATTTGTAGATTGAAAATACAACTGTCTACAGAAAAATTAGTCTTTTTGACTTGAAGAATCGACTATTTGGTTAAAAATGCAACTGTTTGTGATTTAAGTTAATTCTTTTTTGTTTGGAAATTCGACCACTTGGTTGAAAATTCGTCTTTATAGGATGAAAATTCAAATATTTGGTTAAAATTTCGACTCTTTTGCTTAAAAGTTTAACTATTTCTGGCATAATTAAATTAAAACTATTTTGTTGAGAATTTAATTATTTTGTTAAATATTGAACAATTTTGTTGAATATTCGTCTTTTTTTATATAAAATTCGTCCTTCTCGATTGAACATTCAACTGTCTTCCGAAAATTCTTCTTTGCGGGTTGAAAATTCAACTAATTGATTAAAAATCCAAAATGTTTGTAAAATATTCGATTCTTTAGCTTGAAAATTCAACTATCTATTTTAAAATACAACTGGTTTTAGTTGAAGTTTAATCTTTTTTTTTACAATTCAACTATTTGAATGAAAATTCGTCTTTTTGACATGAAAATTTGAGTACTCGGTTAAAAATGCAACTGTTTGTGATTGAAGTTAATTTTTTTTTTCTTGAAAATTCGACCATTTGGTTGAAAATCCAACTATTTGGTTAAAAATTCGACTCTTTTGCTTAAAATTTCAAGTATTTGGTTATAAATACAACTGTTTTGGCTAAAATTATTTTGGTTGAAAATTCATCCTCTCGGGTATGAAATTCAACAATTTTGTAAATCATTCGACTGCAAAAATTAGAATTGAAAATTTAAAATGTACTTCTTTTAGTGGAAAATTAATCTTTTTTAGTTGAAAATTAAACTCTTTATCGTTTATCAAATGAAATTTGGGGGAAATCTGGGGGATTCTTCGTGTGATAATCTGTGACGAAGTGGAAATTGTGAATAAAAAAAAAAGTGTAAAAAATCTTCAAAATAGCGTGACATAGTACTAGAACGTAGTGAAAATTTGAATGTTGGACCTTAAAAGGAATTTAAATATTATTTTATTCTGAATTTAATTTAAAAAATTTTGTAATCTACCTTCTTCAACTGGTCTGCTCCATTTTCAGTGCAAGCCTTGTGCCTACTTCGCAAATTAAGTGTCCTAAGTTCCTGAATATATTCGAAATTCGGAGTCAACTGACCATTGGAAGCAATAATCGCACCATGGACAGCCGGAGTGAAATTGTGGTCCTCCAAAGGCTTCTTTGCATCAGATTGCATAATGTCCACCAAATAGGGATACAATAAATCACCAAAAAAATCAGTTGATTCTCTCGGCAACTGAGTTGGCATATTATCAATTGAACAAACAAGAACTCCTGGGCCTTTGAACGATTTCGTATCTTTGTTGCGATCTGCGTCGTACAAGCAGAAAGGCGTATCTATCGTTGTGCATTCGTTCATAAATCTGTTGGAAAACATTTTTATAAGACAAGATTTCGATAAGATGAGAAGCTTTGATAATCAATCAAGGATAAGACGAAGCTTTTTCTCGCAATGATAATGCATTCTGAAATCTAGTGCTTATTTTTAATAAAAAATGGCAATTTTTCACCTGTTGTAAAGATACAACTTTTGATTGATATTTGACAATAAAGTTACTTTCACTTATGCCAAATACAATTTTTAATTCTGCTGAATACTTTTTTTACAGTAGGACCTCTTGGATCGGACCTCGACTTTTCAATATTTGTAAGTTTAAAAATCTAGATATGTGATAATTATTTACCATTTTTGTAACTATTTTTTAACGTCGTATAAAAATTACAAATTGATATTATTAATTATACCAAACGTACCAAACTTTAAACACAAAAACGAAAGAATCGAGATCCGATCCGAGAGGTCCTACTGTACAATTATTTTGTTGAAAATTCAACTGTTTTATTAAAAATCGTCTGTTTGGGTTGAAAAATCAACTAAGTGATTCAAAATTAACTTTTTTTTTAATTCAACTGTTATGTAGAAAACTTATTTTTTTGCTTGAAAATTAAACAATTTGATAGACAATCTTTTTCCGTTGAAAATTCAACTATTTGGTTAAAAAGTAACTTTTTTAATGAAAATTTATATGTTTGCGTTAAAAATTCAAATATTATATTGAAAAAATCGTCTTTTTATCGAAAATTAAATTTCGCAGAAAATTTAACTATTTCGTAAAAAAATATTTTTGTATTTATAAGTTCAATTTCTTAAAATGGAAATTTAAGTATTCAGTTTTTGTTAAAAATTGATCACTTTTAGTTTAAAAATTCAACTATTTGGTTGAAAGTTTTTGTAATTTGTTGAAAATTCAACTGTCTTGTAGAAAGCTCCTTTTTTTAATAAAAAAAAATTAATTAAAAATTTAACTATTCCATTTTTGGTAAAAAATTTTTTTTTTTTTTTAGTTTAAAAATGTATGTATTTAGTTAAAAATCCATTTTCTTAGTTAAAAATGTAATTGTTTGGTTAAAAATTAATCTGGTTCAGTTGAGAATTCTGATACTTTGTTAAAAATTCATTTTTTTAAATTAAATTGAACCGTTTTGGATTCAAAATTAAAACATTTTTTGGTACGAACATCAACTAATATATTTTTTGTTGAAAATTCATAATTTTAGGTTAAAAATTCACCTTCTTAGTTGAAACTTCAACTACTTTCTTAAAAATGTATTTGCTTTTTTACTGAAGAAAATTCATCATTTTGTCATAAAAATTCAACAGTTTGCTTGAAATTTTTGCCTTCTTCACTGAAAATCCTTTTTTGGTTAAAAGTTCATCTTTTTGTTTTAGATTTTAACTATTTGGTAGAAAATTCGTTTTTTGTTTGATTGGAATTAACTTTTTTTAATTCAAATTTTTGGGTTGTACATTGAATTACTTTTAGAAAATTCGTCTTTTTGGCTTGAAAATTGAACAATCTGGTTCAAAATTAACTTTTCTGTGAAAAATTCAACAATTTGATATAAAAAATAACTATTCGGTCGAAAATTGATATTTTCGTGTCAAAAATTAAACTGTTTTGTATAAGATTCGTCTTTTTGACTGGAAAATTCAACAATTTGCTTGACATTTTTATTCTTCTTTGGCTGACAATCTTTGTTCTTGCTGAAGATTCATCTGTTTGGTTAAAAATTGAACTATTTTGTTAAAATTTTGTTTTTATTTTTTTCTTGAAAGTTAACTTTTTTTGAAAATTCACATTTTGGGTTGAAAATTAAATTGTTATGTAGAAAATTCGTCTTTTTGGCTTGAAAATTCCACAATTTGCTTACATTTTTTTTTCTTTCTTGACTGATTTCTTGTTGTTGAATATTCATCTATTTGGCTAAAAATGTAACTATTTTGTTGAAAATTCATTTTTTTCGTTGAAGGATAACTTTTTCATGAAAATTCATTTTTTGGGTTGAAAATTAAATTGTTTTGTATAAAATTCGTTTTTTGGTTTGTCATTTTTTTCTTTCTTGACTGAACTTTCTTTAAGATTCATTTCTTTAGTCGAAAATTTAACTATTTTGTTAGAAATTCTTTTTCCTTTGTTGAAAGTTAACTTTTTCTTGAAAACTCACATTTTTGAGTTGAAAATTGAAAAATATCCTTATTTCCTCTATTTTTACAGCATTTTCATCTGTAAAACTTCCAAGAAAAGTAAGCTTTCTATGAACTTCCGTAAAGATAGCACCACAATCTAAACAAATGATCTGTTTTTTATGCGGAATCGTTTGGAAATCGTTTGGAAATATTTAGAAATGAAGTTTTATCATTTTACAAACGTCTTCTGTAAACCTCTATATATAAATATGTTTTTGACTTGCAAAGACAGAATTTATTTATCTTTTGGGTTCAGTTTCTCGATTGAATCAATAGCGATTTCGGCGATGTCCTTCAAATCTTCGAAATTAGCAAATAAATCTTTTAGGAAATATTTGAAATTGGTATCAACAAAAACAATCTCTTTCAAGGCCTCTTGTTTCCTATTATCTTGACTTTCTGTTTATGATTAAAAAAAAATGAATCAAAACCTTGTAACAAATTTAGGGAAATGGGAAAAATTCTGTAAAAATTCCCGATTTTAGGTATTTTTCGGGATTTTTCAAATTTAAGGGAGATAAAAGGAATTCGGTAAAAAAAGATGACGAGCTGTTATCAACGAAAAGGGTGGCGATTCGGCGGACGATTTCAAATTTCCGGTCATTTCCCGGTTTTTCCCGGTCAAGTTTTTCATTTTTCGCGGTTAACTGAAAGTAACATATTAATATTTGTCGCAAAACCCAAACATTTATTTTAATTCATGGCGTCCATTCTAAACATCCTTTACAAAAACAGAACAAAAAATTGAAAAATTAATTAATTTTAAACAAATACTTCAATTTTCCACTAAAAAATGTCAATTTATAACAAAACATGGAATATAGTTAAGCTTTGAGTTGAAAAAATTAATTTTCAATACACAAAGAACGGATTTTCAACAAAATAGTTCAATTTTCAACCTAACTGATGAATCTTCAACTGGAATAGTTGAATTTTTAACCAAGAAGATAAAGTTTCAACTAAAACAATGAATCTTCTACTGAATTACTTGAATTTTCAAGAAAAAAAAATGATTTTTACTAAAAAAGATGAAACTAAAACTAGGGAATATTCAATTAAAGTAACTTAAATTTTCAGTTAAAAAATAACTTCCCACAAAAAAAAACTAACTTTGAAAAAAATAGTTACATTTTCAAACAAAGTGATGCATTTTCAACTAAAATTGTAAAACTTTGGAATAGTTGCATTTTAAATCATAAATATGAATTTTCAATTAAAATTATAAATCTTTAACTAGAATAATTGAATTTTTTACAAAAAAAAATAAATTTTCAACAAAGAAGATTAATTTCTTCCAAAAAAGACGAATTTTCAGATAAAAAAATCATTTTCAACAAAAAATTAAATAATTAAATTTTAGTCAAAAAAAGAAATGAATTTTTAACTAAACTAACGGAATATTCAACTAGAATAATAGTTAGATTTTCAGTTAAAATTTTTTTTCATTAAATAGCTCATTTATCAATCAAAGAAATAAATTTTCAATTAAAAAGACAAATTTTCATCAAAAATGGAACATTTAAATTTTCAGTTGAAGAAATTAATTTTCAACCAAACTGATGAATTTTCAACTAAAATGATGAATCTTCAACTAAATAGTTGAATTTTTTACCCAAAAGGTAAACATTCAACCATAAAGATTAATTTTCTACAAAAAAAAAGACGAATTTTCCACAAAGTACATACATTTTCGAAAAAATAGTTGAATTATTATCCAAAAAAGATGAATTTTCAACCAAAAATAGAATAGTTAAATTTTTCTGTTAAAAATCTAATTCTTAACAACAACCAAAACAGATTTTCAACAAAATAGTGCAATTTTCTACTGGAGTAGTTAAATTTTTAGTTTATAAAAATCGATTTTTAACAAAGTAGTAACATTTTCAAACAGAGATGAATTTTCACTTAAAATTATGAATCTTCAACCAACAAAATTAATTTTTAACAACAAAGTTTTACTTTTAACCAAATAGTTGAATTTTTAACTAAGGAAGGATGAATTTGCAACGAAAAATATAACAAAATTTCCAATTATAATTGCTCTCTTCTAAATCCGAATTACAATTCTTTTGAAAAATTCCCGTTCCATGAAAAAAATTCCCTGTTCCAAGTGAAATTATATTTCTTTACGGAAATTCCCTGCCCTAAAATAAAAACGATAATTATTTTCTAAAATTCCCTGTTCGAAGTCAGGATAAGTGAGGAGTAAGCGAATAAAACGTGATAATTTTTTCTTTCTAACTGAGAAAATGATTGTTTCTGTATGTCTGAAATATCATCAGCTCGATTATCAAACTTCAGTCAGCGAAAAAATCTCACAAAGCAAAAAAATGCATTTATGAATATTTTGAATTAAGATTTAAAAAATCGTAATATATATTTGTATTAATAATAATTACATTGTTTAAATTTTGCAGGAAATGGATCGCTTCAAACTGGAAACCTCGAAGATTAATAATATTAATGCAAAAAAAATTTTGCTTCTAAATATATTTTACACACTTTTTAGTTGTCTTTTCAAGTCAAAAAGATAAAATATGAATCAAAGAAATGAATTTTTAACTAAAATGATGAATCTTTAACCAAAAATATGAATTTTCAACCAAATAGTTGAATTTTCCACCCAAAAGATTAATTTTCTACGAAAAAAGACACATTTTCAACAAAGTACATGAATTTTCATCTAAAAAAATCAATGTTCAACCAAAATTCGAATAGTTAAAATGTCAGAAAAGTAAATGTTCAACCAACAAAGAAAAATAATTTTCAACAAATTATTTTTTTTTCATAAGAAAAAAGATTTTTAAACAAAAAATAGAAAAATTGAATTTTCAGTAAAGACAATAAATTTTCAACCAAAAACATAAATTCTCAACAAAATAATTCAATTTTAAACTGAAAAAGATAAAGTTATAAACCAAAAATATAATATTTCAATTCGTAGTTAGAAAAAAGTAAATAAAAAAACGAGTTGTTAGCAAAATTAATTAATTTTCAACTAAAAATATAAATTTTCAAGTGAAGATGACATATTTATATCTTCAGTTTAAAAAAATTAATTTTGAATTAAAAATAAGTAAATTTTCAACCAGAGAATTACATTTTTAATCAAATTGATAAATTTCAACCAACAATTTGAAATTTTGGCCAAATAATGGATTTTTCAATCCAAAAGATGAATTTTCTATCAACAAAAAACGAATTTCAACTAAACATTTTCTTTTTAATGAAATAAATGAATTCTTAACAAAAAATAGAATAGTTAAATTTTCTACTAAACAGCTAATTTTTTAAAGGAAAAGATTACATTTCTATCGGATGAAATATTTATATCTTCAGTTAAAAAAAAATAATTTAAAATTAAAAATAAGTAAATTTTCAACCAGGGAATTAAATTTTTAATCAAAATGATGAATTTTCAACCAAAAATATGAAATTTTGTCAAAATATTGGATTTTTTAGTCCAAAAGATGAATTTTCTATCAACAAAAAAACGAATTTCAACTAAATAGTTTTTTGTTCAATGAAATGAATGAATTCTTAAGAAAAAATAGAATAGTTAAATTTTCTACTAAACAGCTAATTTTTTAAAGAAAAAGATTACATTTCTATCAAAAGAGGTACATTTTCCACTAAAATTATTTCAGGGATCACAGCGAAAAAAGAGCTCAAGAAAGGGGAAATAGGGTAGTTTTCTCACGAAAAAGGGGAAAACAGGGGAAAGATTAAACATTTAGTTTCATATGTCGAAAAGCACAAACAATCTTTTTGTAAGACATGTTACATTTTAAAATAATTTTCAATGATTTTTCAATGATTTCTGCCATTAAAGATTTATTTTTAAAAATTGGATATACTTAGATCGTTGGAAATCCATCCAGAGTGATATAAAAAAGTCAGAGAAAAAATAAAATTAGTTAAATACAAAATTTTGATATGTTTAACATCGAAATTCAAGAATTCTGAATCAGACTAAAATCAAATTCGAAATCCCATTTAACGTCCAATAATCAAGTCAATATATATAATTCCTGAAAATAAAACAAGAATTCAACGATAAAATTTGGACAACCACCACAAAATGCTCCTATTTCAATTCCTAAGAAACAAAATAAAAAAATTTGTTTCTTTGGACAAAAATAAAAAAGAGGAAAGAAAAATGAGAAGGCAACCAACCAAATCCCCTTCCTTCTCTTTTTTATTTCTTTCGTCTTTTTTATTTTTATTATTATCAAATCACAATAAAAAAGCTTGCAAAGTAGTTATCTACATAAATACTTATAAATAAATACTTACTAAATAAATACTGGTAAATACTTTGCATGCTTTTTTATTGTGATTTGATAATAATAAAAATAAATAAGACGAAAGAAATAAAAAAGAGAAGGAAGGGGATTTGGTTGGTTACCTTCTCATTTTTCTTTCCTCTTTTTTATTTTTGTCCAAAGAAACAAATTTTTTTATTTTGTTCTTTAGGAATTGCAATAGGAGCATTTTGTGGTGGTTGTCCAAATTTTATCGTTGAATTCTTGTTTTATTTTCAGGAATTCTATATAATGTTTAACATCATTCTCATAAATATTTCTCTCCAAGATGTGTCATTTCATCCTTACTATAACTTTTTTTTCCAGAAAAAATCGGAATCATTTTTAAAGACACTTAGAAGGTGTCGAAGTTTTGAAAATATTCAAAATTTAATTAAAATCTGAAGATTTCAAGAAAAAATAGAAAGCTTTTCAGAATTTTGAAAGGTTTCAAGAAAATACAAACATTGTCTTGAGATTTCTGGGAAAATATAAATTAATTTTTAACTTTTAAAATAAATTTTAAGAAAAAATTGAAAAAGATTTCAAAACGTTTCCAATAATTTCCTACGGTTTCGGAAAAGAAAATAGAGGATGAAAAAAAAATTCAAGTTGAAGTAAGTTTATGCTTATGCTTATGAAATTAAGAAAAATTGAAAATT
>CAKNXH010063293.1:44129-67019 GCA_932178445.1 Andricus quercusramuli
AGGCCAGGGGAGCTCACGCACAATACACTTTACAATTTCGAATTCGCCAATGTGGAAAAGCCTTTCGAAAGCTACACTGGATCCAACGTTCGTCTCAGATATTTTCTCAGAGTAACGATCGTGCGGAGATTAAGCGACATCGTCAAAGAATTAGAACTCGTTGTACATACGCTCAGTTCCTATCCAGACATGAACAACCCTATCAAAATGGAAGTTGGCATTGAAGACTGTCTGCATATCGAATTCGAGTACAACAAAAGCAAGTAAGGAGATCTCTAAAATTTTACAGATATGATAATCTAATTACAGGCCTCAAAGACCGGTTCCTATATCTCCTATTGTACCCTGTTTGCAGCCCTTAATGGAATTTAAAAAAAAATTATAATATTATCGAAGCTTCCAGGAGTCAGGGATTTTAAGAAAAAACATAAAAAAATCAGAGAATTTCTGTAAGAAGTAACTGTAAAAAATAATCAAGGCACACAGTCACTATTAGTCACCTTTTTTTGTCACTTTTTTAAATGAAAAGATCACATCACTCACTTTTCTTTCAGTAAATTAACTCATGGGTTAATCACTATTCAATTCCGGTCTATACCTATTTCTGAATAGACTTGAATTCTTTTGAAATATTTCAGGGTATTTTTAAAGATTCCGAGAAATTTGTATAGGTTTCAATAATTTGAAGGGATTTTTAGGATTTTATGGTAATTTTAAAACTTCTCAGGCATTTTCAGGAGCTTTTAATTTAAAATATTTTAGGGAATTTTATACGGTTCCAAGGCATTTTTTATGTTGTTTAATTTAAAGGGATTTTAAAACGTTCGAAATATTTTAGGATAAAGAATTTTCTAGAATTTCCAGAGATATGAAAAGATTTTACAGGATCTATAAGGTTTTAAGATATTTTAAAAGATTTCACAGAATTGTATAAGATTTCAATGATTTTAAGGGATTTTAAAGCTATAAATGTATTTTAGTACATTTTCCAGGATTTCAGGAAATATCATTATAGAATTTCACGGGATTTTATAATATTCGGGGTGACCGCTGAACCGGGAAATGACAGTGAATTAATTTTTTGACCGGGAATTTCACAAATGTTTAGAACAAAAATCTGTCCAAGTTTGATTTTAACCTTTTTTTTTTAATAGTTGAATTGTTATATTTTTCAATTATGATATCATTCAGCTTACAATGCATAATTCGAAAATCTTTCACTTTAAAAATTTTCCACTTTAGATTTTAATTTTAAGCGTACATTTTTCATTTAAAGAATTTTAAAGTGCAGTTTTAAAGACTTAAATAATGAAAAATTAGAAGCGTTTGAAATCGAAGATTTTTAGAAGAAAAAAAAACATATTTAGTTGATCAACTGTGAATGTAAATTATAAAGATTTTTAAAATTGAACTGCACGTTAAGGATTAACAAGTAATAATACTTGATTTTACAAGACGATTCGGAATCAGTTCAAAATTTAAGAATTTCTATATTTTAACTTTAAAAATTACACTGTTTCAATTGGGCAGTCTTGGTAGTAAAGCAAATGTAAGCGCCCGATTGAAACTTTATAAACTATTTTCAATTTAAAAATAACTTCAAAATAATATATTCATAATTAAAGGCTTTTATTAAATTTCAAATATTGTTTCAGTCTAAAATTTGAAATTTTTTATTTAAGATAAAGAACAATTGCTTAGTATGTCGAAAATTTTCACTGTTCATTTAAAAATAGTAATTATAGATAAAATATTCAAAACTAAACTTTGAATGTTACAATTTTAATTGTTTTATTTACAAATTTTAATTTGTGAGTAAAATACTTGAATTTTGATGTGTAAATAAATATTAAACACTTATTATTCCTAGAAAATATTCAAGTAAGTTGAAGAGCCTAATTTAAAACAAAATATAGGTTTTTAAGATTTGGAACAAAAAATTTAAAAGCTTTTTTAGAATTGTGAAAGGCTTAAAAAACAAAAATAAACATTTTTTTAAGATTCTTAGGAAAATTGAAAGTGATTTTTTATTTTCTAAAATTAATTTCAACAGAATATTTTTAAAAACCGAATAAGATTTCCATAATTATGAAAAATGAATCTGGACGATTTTAAGGAAATATTGTTGACTTTGCAGGATTTTTTTTAAAAGTATGGACAAATTTTAGGAAAAATTCAAATCATTTGAAAAGATTTTTAGAAGTTCTGATGAAATTTCTGAAATATTTTAAAATTTTAAGAAGAAAAAAAGGAAAAACAATAATGTAGGTTTTCCGTGATTGTGAAATAAGATTTGGAAGCTTTTTAAGGATTTTTAAACTATTGAAAATAAAAATAATGGAACTTCTAATTTAAGGATTATTCAGTTTATAAAAAGTTTAATTTTAAATTATAAATGTTTCTAGTTTTAAATTGTTTAGAATGATTTGCAGCTCAGTTTTTATTGCTTCAAATGGGAAAATTTTCAGCTTCAGATTTCGAATTTTTTTATTTAATTGGCCGTGAAAAATGTTTCCGAACCGCGAAATGACTGGGAATTTTTTTCTTTGATTAAAACGGCCACCTTGAATATTTTAGTGGATTTCAAAGAATTTATTCACGAGAAGTGAAATCTTTTGTAGGATTTCAAAGGATTTTTAATATTTTAGGGAATTTTAAAAGATTCATAGAAAATTTTAATTGATTTCAATAATCAGAAGGGATTTTAAATTATAATCTATAAGGTTTTAATTTTTTTAAAGATTTTACAGGATTTTATAAGACTTCCGAGCATTTCAATGATTATAAGGGATTTTAAAATTCTCATTGTATTTTAATACGTTTTCCAGAATTTCGGGAAATATCATCATAGAGTTTCATGGAATTTTTTAATATTTTAGTAGATTTCAAAGAATTTATTCACGAGAAGGGAGGTATTTTGTAGGGTATCAAAGATTTGAAGACATTTGAAATTATTTTTCGGAATTCACCCTGCATTATTATTAATATATCCTGAATTCTTTTAAATTCTTTGGAATTCTTTGGAATTCTTTCAGTTTACTTGAATTCTTCTAAATATACTCAATTCTACTTAATTCAGTGGATTTTTTTGGATTTAAAAATGTTTTATTTAATTTATCCTGAGAATCAGTTGATAAAGTGATCAAGGGATTTGAAATATTTTGATGTATTTTTTCAAATTCCTTGGGATTTTCAAGAGCTTTAAAAAATGTCAAGGGATTTCAAAATATTTTAAAGGATTTTAAATATTTAAGGTTATTTTAAAAATTTACTAAGAAATTTTTTATTTGTTTCAATAGTTTGAAGGAATTTCAAAGACTGAAATATTTTATGGTATTTTGAAAGATTCCCAGGCATTTTAAAGTATTTTTTGCAATTCATTTGGAATTCGCCCTGAGTTATAATTAATTTATCGTGAATTTTTTTAAATTCTTTTGAAATCATCTAAATTCACTCAATTCTACTCAGATTTGTAAAAAGTTTGTGTTTCATTCATCTTAAGTCTTTAAAATTTACCTGAAATTTTTAGGAATTTCGTCGAATTCTTTTGAATTCTCTTTAATTTTCCTAAACTCATTTTAAACTTCATTCCGTGAATTTTTTCACATTTTGACAATTTTTTCAATGCACTTGATTGTTTTTTAAATTCAGCTTGATTTTTTTGTTAATTTCATCGAATTCTTCTCATTTCTCTTAAATTCCTCTAAATTCATTCAAATTTTACTGAAGTAAATGAAATTTTTTCGATTTTTAGAAATATTTCCAATTCATTTGAATTATTTTGTAGTCGTTAGTCACTTTTTTGGTTGATAATTAGTACGTGAATTTTCATTCGTTTGATTTTTTTTCAATTCACCTTGAATTTTCATGCATTTTATCGAATTTTTCTTGTTAACCTTAAATTCCTCTAAACTCACTCCAAGTTTACGGAAATCAATGAAATTTTTTCATGAAACATTTTTTTATTCAAATTTTCTTTTGCAATTAATTTGAATTCTTTTGAATTTAACTTCAATTGTTTTGATGTCTTATGAATTTATCCTGAATTTCTCATCCTTTGAGCACAAAAAGTACCCTATAAGCGTGACAAAAAGTACCCTTTGGTTCCTATATTTTATGCCATTGGGATTTTGAGGCCTGTAATATGAATATCATCACTTTCAATTACTTCTAATCGTCTGCAATCAGAGTGTCCTATATCACAATTTAAATGCATCATTGAATACATTCCAGTTTAAATTTGCTGAATAACCAGGGTTGCTACAAGAACTCGAAAACCTGGAAAAGTCATGAAATTTTGACAAAATGGCTGGATTTTCTTTATTCACACCTACTTCGAATTCTTTATAATTATTTTAGTACTTAACGGAGAATTTTAACAACCAGGGTGGTCACAAGTCAGAGAAAACCTTGAAATCAGGGCATTTTTTTGGCCAGGGAAGTCAGAGATTTTGAAGAAAAATAATTGTAAAAGTTAGTGGAATTTCTGTAAGAAGCACTTTTAAGTAACTTATAAGAATCAGCGCTGCCACATAGTCGCTTTTAGTCACTTATTTTCTCAAGGTATTCCAAAGGATTTTAAAGATTTAAGGGTATTTTATAAAAAAAATCCAAGGGGTTTTCAAAAAGTTTCAAAGGATTTGGAAATATTAAAAAAAATTTTAAATATTTTAGGGCGTTTCAAAAGATTCCAAGGAATTTTAAATATATTTCAATAATTTAAAGGTATTCCAAAGGATCTGAAAGATTCCAAACAATTTTCTAGAGCTTTACAAAATTTCAAAGGATTTCAAAAGGTTTCAAAGGATTTTAGGGTATTTTCAAGACATTATAGGAATTTTCAGAAGCTCTAGAAACTTTCAAGGGATTTCGAAAGAGTTCAAAAGATTATAAATATTTCGGGGTATTTTAAAAGGTACCACGGCATTTTCAAGAGATTAAAAAATATTCAATGAATTTCTAAGGATTTGAATGGTATAACGGGATTTTAAAAAAATTGCATGGGGTTTTAAAGAATTTCAGAATATGTGGAACAATTATATAAGTTATATAACATTTTATGATATTTTAAAAGATTTCAAAGAATTTATCCAAGAGAATTGAGAGATTCCGTAAAATTTCAAAGATTTTCAAATATTCAAATATATTTAAAAATATTCCAAGGAATTTTCAATTTATTTAAATAAATTGAAGGGGTTCAAAGAATTTTAACAATTTTAGTTCACTTTTAAAAATTCCTAAGGTTTTTCAAGAGCTTTAAAAAGTTTCAAAAGATTTCAAAGAATTTGAAATATCTTATGGTGTTTTAAAAAAATTCCAAGGAATTTTTAATATATTTCTATAATTTGAGGGTATTCCGAAGGAAAGATTCCAAGGAATTTTCATTATTTTTTTATAATTTTAAGGTTTGAAAATTATTCTTCTTGTTGTTTCTTTAGCTGAATATTAATTTTTCCAATTAAAAATTTAATTATTCAATTCTTGGTTGAAAATTAATCGTTTTGCTTGGAACTTCAATTATTCTAGTTTAAGATTCATCATTTTAGTTGAAAACGCATCATTTTGGTTTAAAATTCAACTATTCTAGTGGAAGATTCATAGTTTTAGTTGAATATTGATCACTTTCTTTGAAATAGTAACTATTCTTTTCAAATTAGTTCTTTTTTCAATGAAAATTATTTTTTTTTTTTACAGAAAAATTAACTAATTGAATATTTCATCATTTTAGTTCAAATTTCATCTCTTGTGTTGAAAATTAATTTTTTTAACTGAAAATTTAACTAGGTATTCATTTTTTGGTTTACAATTGATCTTTTTCAGTTGAAAGTTCATGCATTTTATTAAAAATTCGTCTATTGGGAAAAAATTAATCTTCCTGGCTGAAAATTCATCTTTTTGGTTCAAAATAAAACTACTTGGTCGAAAGTTAAACTCTTTCCTTTAAAGTTAATCTTATTGGTTTAAAATTCACCTATTCCAGTTTTTTAATTGAAAATCCATCACTTTGGTTCAAAATTTAACTATTTTGTTGAAACATGATCTTTTTGAGTTGAAAGTTCAAGTATTAGGTTCTGAATTCATTTATATTTTTGAAAAGTCGTCTTTTGGGTAGAAAATTAATCTTTTTTGTTGAAAATGTAACTAATTGTTTAAAAACTCAGCCATTTTGTTGAAAATGCAATATTTTTAATTGAAAATTTAGAAATTTGAAGCGGTTTCCATTGATTTTAATATAGTATTAATAATATAATATATAATAATATTAATAATAATATAAAATATAGTATTTAATATATAATTTGTCAAAGCTTTTTAAATTAAACATGTTAATTCAATCCTTATAAACTGAAAAAAACCAACATTATTTATAGTAAACTTGCGAAACAATACACATATTCCGAGTCGATCGTTTTAAAAAAATGCGATATATTTTAATGACTCCGTATTATAAAAAATATCTACCAGGAAAAAATCCGGAATTTCCAGGGAATGTTTTTCCAGGATTTGAGTAGAAACCCTGGATTACAAGTAGTTTAATTAAAAAATATTCCCCATTGGAAATCGAGAATGAAAATGCCTAAATTATTATTTTTTGCTCGTTTTAGATATCATTTAAAGGACGTAATCGTCGGGAAAATCTACTTCCTCCTGGTAAGAATAAAGATCAAACACATGGAGATTGCAATTATAAAGCGGGAGAGCACAGGTTCAGGAAATACAACCTTCACGGAAAACGAGACAATAGCAAAATACGAGATTATGGATGGAGCTCCCGTGAAAGGAGAATCTATTCCCATCAGGGTCTTTTTGGCAGGTTACGATTTGGCCCCAACAATGCGAGATATCAATAAAAAGTTCAGCGTTAGGTATTATCTCAATCTAGTTCTGATGGACGAGGAAGATCGCCGTTATTTTAAACAACAGGTACCTTATTTTCTCGCAAATTCAATTTTAAAAACTCCTACAACACTCTTTCCCTTTTCCCCCTTTTTAAAAAATTCCTCTTTTCCTGTTTTCTTGAAACTTCCACTTTTTCTTGTTTTTTTCGCTTAAAAGCGAACTGAATTAATAAAACTTGATTAAAAATCCAACTCTTTTTGGTTGAAAGTTTATTCTTCTTGGTTATAAATTTGACTCTTTGGACTGCATTTTAATTATTTTGTTGAAAATATAACTATTCGATTAAAAATCCATTTTATTTGTTGGAAATCTAATAGTTTTGTCAAAAATCTCTTTTTTAGGTTGATAATTAAATTTTTTTGGCTGGTATTTAACTGATCCATTTTTAGTTGAAAATCAAACTATAAATTTTTTCATTAAAAATTCTTTTTTTTCTGATTGAATAAATTGGTTGAAAGTTGAACTATTTTGTTAAAAATTCAATTTTTTGATTGAAGATTTAACTATTTTATTTAAAATTCGTCTTTCTTGGTAGGAAATTAATCTTATTCGTTTTGGTAGAAACTTAATTTTTTGAACTAAAAATTTAACTGTTTCATTTTTAGTTAAAAATTGATTGGTTTCATTTTTAGTTAAAAATTGATTGGTTTCATTTGAAACTTCAACTGTTTGTTTATAAATGGACTTTTTTGTTGAAAATTCATTTTCTTCGGATTTAAAATTGAATTTTTTTGTAGAAAATTGATCTCTGGTTGAAATTCCGCGTGTTTTTTTTTTTTTGGTTGAAACTTTTCTTTGACAAAAAATACAATAATTTAATTTTCGGATGAAACAATTCTTCTTAGTGAAAATTTAATTTGTTTTGGTTGAAGATTCAACTATTTTGTTAAAAGTTCGTCTTTGTTGGTTAAATTAAATTGTTTTTGATTTTTTAAATATATTTTTTGGTTCAAAAATCAACTATCACATTTTTTGTTAACAATTCATCGTTTTTCATTGGAAATTCAATTACTTGTTTAATAGTTTAACTCCTTTTTTAAAAAATAACTTTTTTTAAGATTCTTCATTTTTGTTTAAAATTGATCTGTTTGGTTAAAAATTTAACTAATTTATATTTTGTTAAAAATCTATTCCGGTTGAGGATTTAACTATTTTGTTCAAAGATCGTCTTTTTTGGTTGAATTCAAGTATTTTTTATTTTTGTTAAATATATTTTTTGCTCGAAATATCAAATATAATTTTTTTCGTTTATAATTCATCTTTTTTTATTAAAAATTCAACTACTTGCTTAATAGTTGAAAAATGCATCTCTTTGGTTAAAAATTGAACTATTTTGTTGAAAACTCGTTTCTTGTTTATAATTAATTTTTTTAACCTAAAATTTAACTACTCAATTTTGAGGTGAAAAGTGATCTTTTTTAATAAAAAATTCAACTATTTTGGTTGCAAATTTATATTGTAATTGAAAATTCATCTATTTGTTTGAAAATACATCTTTGTAGTTAAAAAATTCAACTATTTTGTTAAAAAAAAGTCATCTTATTTGGTCGAAAATTTTACTGTTTTGTTGAAAATTCGTCTTCTTGGGCAAAAAATTCGTCCTTTTGAATTTAAAATTTAACTGACTTTTAAGAAATTATCCTTCTTGGCTTAAAAGTTTAACTATTTGGTTGAAATTGCATCTGTTTGTGGGTGAAGTTTTATGTTATTAGTTATAAAATTCGATCAGTTTTAATTTCTTCCTTTTGTTTGAAAGTTCAACTATATAGTTGTAAATGCAACTGTTTGGTTAAAAATTAATTTTTATTTTTTGAAAATTCAACTGCTTGGCAGAAAATTTGTCTTTGCAGGTTGAAAATACAACTATTTGGTTAAAAATCCAACTATTTTGTTGTAAAATTAATTCTTTTGTTAAAAATTCATATTTGACTTTTTGAAATTCATTTATTTGGTTAAAAAATCAATTATTTGTTTGAAAATTCAACTATTTGGTTGTAAAGTAATCTTTTAGGTTGAAAATTCAACTATTTCGTTAGAAAATTCAACTATTTTGTTGAGAATTCAAGTATTTCATTAAAAAATCCTTTATTTTTTTATAATTCAACCAGTTGATTGAAAATTCTTTTTTTTTAATTGAAAATTCTACTCTTTGGTTAAAAACTGAACTATTTTGTCAAGAAATCATCTTTTTTTAAAAAAAAAATTTCGTCTTTTTGGATAAAAAAAAATTCGTCCTTTTGTATTGAAAATTTATTTTTTTTTGCTAGATAAGTTATTGAATGAAAATTCATCTTTCTTAGTAGAAAATTCAACATTCGTCGAAAAAATTCGTCTTCTTGATTTCAAGGTTCAACTATTTGGTTAAAAATTCGACTATTTCGTTGAAAATTCGTCTCATTTTATTGAAAGTTCAACAATTTGGTTGTAACTGCAACTATTGGGTCTAAAATTAATTTTGGTTGATAAAATGTCAACTTTTTTTGTGGAAAATTCAACTATTTTGTTAAAAAGTCATCTTTTTTGGTAAAAAAAATTCGTCCTTTTGGAATGAACCTTTATTTTTTTTGGGTAGAAAAGTTCTTGATTGAAAATTCGTCTTCCTTGATTGAAAATTCAAGAGTCTTCTTAAAAATTCGTCTTCTTGACTTGAAGATTCAACTATTTGGTTAAAAATTAAACTATTTTGTTGTAAAATTAATTCTTTTGTTAAAAATTCATATTTGACTTTTTTTAAATTCATTTATTTGGTTAAAAAAATCATTCATTTGTTTGAAAATTCAATTATTTGGTTGTAAAGTAATCTTTTTAGGTTGAAAATTCAACTATTTCGTTAGAAAATTCAACTATTTTGTTGAGAATTCAAGTATTTCGTTAAAAAATCCTTTATTTTTTTGATAACTCAACTATTTGATTGAAAATTCTTTTTTGTAAGTTGAATAGTCTACTCTTTGGTTAAAAATGGAACTATTTTGTGAAAAAATCATATTTTTTTATTAAAAATTCCGTCTTTTTGGATATATTATAAAATTCGTCCTTTTGTATTGAAGATTTATTTTTCTTGGTACCTAAGTTCTTGAATAAAAACTCTTCATTCTCATTAGAAAATTCAACACTCGTCTTAAAAATTTGTCTTCTTGACTTGAAGATTCAACTATTTGTTAAAAAATTTGATAATTTTTGTTGAAAATTCGTCTCCTTTTTTTGAAAGTTCTACAATTTGGTTGTAAATGCAACTGTTTGGTCTAAAATTAATTTTGGTTGTTAAAATTTCAACTTTTTTTTTGTAGAAAATTCAACTATTTTGTTAAAAAGTCATCTTTTTTCATAAAAAAAAATTCGTCTATTTGGATCGAAAATTCGTCCTTTTGGATTGAACCCTTATTTTTTTGGGATAGGAAAGTTCTTGATTGAAAATTCGTCTTCCTTGGTTGAAAATTCAAGAGTCTTCTTAAAAATTCGTCTTCTTGACTTGATGATTCAACTATTTGGTTAAAAATTAAACTATTCTGTTGAAACTTTCATTTTCTTGAAAGTTCAACTATTTGGTTGTAAATACAACTGATCTAAAATTAATATTGTTTGGTTATTGAAAATTCAACTATTTGGTTAAAAAATGATCTATGTTGATAATTCATCTTTTCGGGTTTTAAAAGCCAACACTTTTCTAAAACATTCGACTTTTTAGCTTGAAAACTCAACTCGTTCATTGAAAATTCATCTCTTTTGATAGAAAATTAATCATTTTTGGAAAAATAAGCCCATTAACCAGATAATTTTTACAGGAAATCACACTATGGAGAAAAGGAGAAAAAAGTAGAAAATCGCAAACAGCCTCGCCTCACTTGCCATCACATTTGGTGTCTGCGGAAACTGGATTTCCTCAGGGTGCACCACAAAATGGACCACCTTCTCTGCCTCCCAGTTCGGATCAAATGTCGCCGGAAGCCAGCACAGGATTGGATGACCCTCAGGCTCCGATAGAAGGAATGACACGAGAAGAAGGTGACGGTGAAGGTGAGAAAGACACCAGTCCGGAAAGCAATTGAGTCCTCACATGATATTGCTAGACTGTAATCCGTAATTTGTACTGAAGAACTGAAAATCAATTTGCTAAAGATGATGCATACGAGAACAATTTCGAAAAAGGAAGATACGAGGTTATTTTCCACCGATTGTTGTTACAATGCATAGCGGTTTTTCCAATTTTAGTACATATACGCGGAGGAAATGAGAAAAGGAGGATGTAAATATTTTGACTGCGAACAACTCTAGAATTACTGGAATAGGCTGTCGGGAAAAGAAAGGACTTTTCTCTATTTCCTGAATCAATTGTCGAATTAATTTTTATTCTTCTGCGATCAAGTGGCGTCTCTGTCATATATGAAATAGATCTAAGTGACTTCGTCTCTCTAAATGCCTGAAGCTTTACATATTCAACCGGTTACAATTTCTTGATATTTATTTTTATTTATTTTTCTTAATGTTGGAGGGCGTTCTTAACAAACAAAAAAAATACCGACTGATAACACGGCTTGCGATACAAGCTAGAGTTCAATGAAACATTTTACACATCGATACTCCAGTTTTAGAGAAAATCAGTGTCCCACGAGTGACGAGAGATGCCTATTTTTCAGTTTTAATGGTACAGATGTATAAATCAAATTATCGTGTTACGCATATTTATATTGCAACGTCCAGATGAATCAGTTATTTTTAGCTGGTCTGATAGCTCTATATATACATGTAATAATGTGCGCGCACGTACATAGCTAGATAATTTTCTAAACCTAGCTAAATCACGTAATGCGATTCGATATCATTGTTTGATATCAACGAAGCGTCAGCATTATACTGGGATTGGAAAATCATCACGGGTTTGTGCACTGACGTCTGCATGTATATGTAAATATCTATGTCGTAGGTAATTCGAAAATTTAAGGTTTTTGGCTAAAAATCTAGAGAGGAGTTAAGGAAAATCTTCCTGTTAGGTATAACGTTTTTTTTTCTAAATCCCTGATTTATTCAGGAATTTAGAACAATTTCAGGTAGTTCATCTAAATTCCTAAAGCGTTTTAGGTATTTTGATAAAATCTTGAATGTAAGCGTGGAATTAGTCTTTCTTTTATATTTTAATTCAATTAAAGTTTGAGATTAAAGTACATTCAATTAAAAAGATAGGTTACGAAGCGATTTGCCATCGACAATGAATAACATTTATTGAATATACCATTTTTATTCAATCTTTTTCAATTAATTTTATGATCTACAATATTTTCTTCTTGAAAGTATACTTTTGTTGAAAGAATAAAAGGGAGAAATGAGAAGAATCAGTCCAAAATAGTGTGTAACTCTCATTTTTATTGAATTAAAAAAACGTGCGGGTTCAGTAAAAACTATAAAAATTGTATTTTCAAGCATTTTTGTAATTGATACTTAAATTTTTGTAATTCACTATTGCTTGTAACAAAGTTGCTACAGGTCAGGGAATTTTTTTGAATGTCAGGGAACATAAAACTGGTGAATTTTCGATAAACTGAAATTAAAGTTAATTTTATTATTTTGGTGAAAATTCAACAATTTTGTTAAAAATTTATTCTTTTTGTTTGTAAATTCATCTATTTTGGTAGAAATTTCGTCTTTTTTGGTTAAAAATCACAACTTTTTGGTTGGAAATTAATCTGTTTTGATTGAGGATTCAAATATTTTGTTGAAAATTCGTCTTTAAGTTGAATTCAACTGTTTTTGGCTTAAAATTAATATCTTCTCTGATTAAAATATAAACTATAAAATTTGTTGTTGAGGATTCATTTTTTTGGTTGAAAATTAAAATTAATTTAGTTGAAAGTGGAACTGCTTTGTTAGATTCATTTTTTGGTTGATGATTCATCATTTTAGATGAAAACCCTTTTTTGTTCATAATTGAACTATTTTGTTGAAAATATTTTTTTTTTTTTAAATTAACGTCGTCAACTTAAAATTTAACATTTTTATGTTTGATAAAAATGTATCTTCTTCAGATGCAAATTCAACTATTCGGACGAAAATTCCTGTATTTTGTTGAAAATTCGTATTTTGTGGTAGAATATTAATCCTCTTGGTGACTAAATAATCTTTTTGGTGGACATTTTTTTTCTTTGGATGAAACTTTAACTATTAGATTAAACACTTCAATTATTTAATTGAAAATTCATTTATTTTGTTAAAAACTAATATTTTTTGGTAGAAAATTAATCATCTTGGTTGAAAAATGATCTTTTTGGTTCAAAATTCATAAGTTATCTGTTTCAAGTGAAAACTATTTTCTTGAAAATTAGTCTTTTTGGTTGAAAGGTTATCTCTTTAGTTCAATTTTCGTAATTAAAAAAAAATTAATATCTTTGGTTGAAAACTCAGCTGTTTGGTTGGAAATTCATATGTTTTTTTTTTAAATTAATTTTTCCAACATTTTATGTACTGCATCATTGGTTTAAAATGTATTTTGTTGAAAATTTGATTTTCTTGGTAAAAAATTCATCTTTTGGGTTGATGAAAATTCAATTTTTTGGCTGAATATTCATCATTTCAGTTAAAAAATAATTTCTTTGGTTGAAAATCGAACTATTTTGTTGAAAATTTGTTCAGTTAAAAAATAAGGTTTTTACTGAAAATGTAACTATTCCACTTTTGCTTGAAAATGTATCTGCTTTAGGTGATAATTCCACTATTTTCTTGAAAATTATTCTTTTTGGTAGAAAAGTAATCTTAATAGTTGAACCTTCATCATTTTGATTAAAAATTAATTTCTTTCTCTGAAAATGTATCCCTTTTGTTAAAAATGCCTCGTTTTGTTCGTCGATAATTTATCTTTTTCAGTTTGAAAATTCATCTATTTTGTTGGAAATTGGCCTTTTTTTGGTATAAAATTCATCTTTTGGGTTAAAAATTCAACTATTTGGTTTAAAAATCAATTTTTTATTGAAGATTCATTTCAGTTAAAAATTAATTTCTTTGCTTGAAAATTCCACTTTTTTTTAAATTTCGTTTTTTTTATTTAAAAAATAATTTTTGATTGAAAATGTAACTTTTCCTTCTTTGCTTGAAAACCATTTTCAGTTGAAGATTGATTGATTTTTTTTAAACCCGTCTTTTTGGTTTAAAAATGCATTGAGTGAAAAATCTTTTTTGGTTGAAAATTCAACTCTTGTTGAAAATTCCTTGTTTTAATTTGAAATTCAGTCTGTTTTGTTTGATGATTTAACTAGTGTGCTGAAAAATCGTATTTTCTGGTTTAATTCAACTGTTTTTTATTGAAAATTAAAATATTTGTTGGTGGTTTATTCCTTTTTGCTTTGTTGAAAATTGATTGTTTCAACTAAAAATTTAATTCTTCACCAAAAAGTAATAAAATAAATTTATAAGCAAACATATTTTTGCTTTAACATTATTGATCTCCTAGGTGTGCGGTTATTTTTGCACCTAAAAGAAAAATTTAGAATGGTCCGACAAAATAAAAAGTTTCTGAGGGAAAAGTCAGGGAAAGTCACGGAATTGAAAATTTTGTGCATTAAAAATAAAGCTTCTATACAAAGACAAGTCTTGAAAAAAGTATACTTTTCAGAATAAAATATTGTTGTTTATAAAACTCATTAAAAAGATTTAATAAGCATCGCTTTGGGACAAATCTTTTAAGTTATACTAGTTTAGCCTATTTTAATTTTAAACTCTAAATGAATTATGAAACAAAATAAAGACGAATTCTATGCTTAAATTTGAGATTTCTCTAAATACCCTAGGTTTTTAGCCAAGCCTCGAAGTTTCCTAATCATCCACGGCATATATAAATTCACTGCGTGTGTGTGAGTGACGAATATACAGATGCACCACATACAAAGTCTATTAATCACAGATAACAAATTGCTGCATTCTTTCATCGAAGCAATGACGCATTTCGTGTAAATGGAACTTGATAACGGTTTCCGTTCGATTTTGTTTCTATTCGAAGAGGAATGAATTTGGCGAGTCAATTAAATTTAAGAGGTTTGTGTAATATCTCTATTTTGAGATTAGTTCTCTTTCGAAAAATGAAAGAGTATTTAGGAAAATTAAGAGGAAATTTAGTTCAACTTGATAGGAAATTTATATTTTAAGAAATTGTTAATGTTTCTCGAGAACTTCGATGAAAGAATGAGTATTAGAAAAGACAAGAAAAAGGAAAACATTACATTTTATAACGTCCGACGTAACTAGGATGCAATTGTAAAATTATCAGAGTCGCGTAATATATATTGTGCGATATCAGGTATTTCACACTGTTTAGGTTTTGCGAGATGAAATCTTATCTTCTATATTTTTTGTTATTTGTTGACCAAAAAATGATTAAGTGAAAGAGTGCGAAGAGAGTGAATCGTAGTATATTTTACATGTGAAATACTGTATATACATATAGATATATTATATATATTATGATACGATACTCGAACACTTGTATATTTCAATCTACTAATTATATTGCACCGAGATGTTCGGTGTTGAATTTCAACAAGTCTAGTTTCGTCAGCCTCTTATCTGTCCAGTCCACTGTTTTTTCATTTTAAATTTCATTTTTTCCCAGCTTTTTATCGAATTTTCTAATGTATGGAGCTTTAAATCAGCAGTGTTTTTTGAGACCGGGAAATAACAGTGAATTTATTTTGTGACCGGGAATTTGACCAATTTTTGGGGAAAAAACTGTCCTAGTTTGATTTTAACCGGGTTTTAAATAATTAGTTGAATTGTTATCTTTTTCCATTCTGATATCATTCAGTTTACAATGCGTAATTCGGAAATCTTTCACTTAAAAAATTTCCATCGTAGATTTAATTTTGAAGCGTACATTTTCCATTCAAAAAATTAAAAATTCAGTTTTAGAGACATACAAATTTACAAATTAGAAGCGTTTGAAATCGGCAATTTTGGATACAAAATATTTTTATTTGATCAACTGTGAATATACATTATAATGATTTTTAAAATTCAACAGGACTTCAAGAATTAAAAAGTGAATAATTGTTTGTACAAGACGATTCGGAATCAGTTCAAAATTTAAAAAATTTCAGATTTTAATGTAAAAAATTAAACTGTTTCAGTATGAAAGTTTTAGTTAAACAAATGTAAACGCCCGATCGAAACTTTATAAACTATTTTTATTTTAAAAATAATCTACCAATTTGGTAATTTAAAATTTGAAATTTTATAATTAGGAAAAAGAACAATCGCTTAATATTTAGAAATATTTGACTGTTCGTTTAAAAACAGTAATTATAAATCAAATAGTCAAAACAAAACAAAAAAAGTAAACTTGGAAAGTTACAATTTTCATTTTTAAGTAAAATTGTTGAATTTTTATGCATACATAAATATTGAACATCTATTATTCCTACGAGAAATTCGAGTAAGTTGAAGAGATATTTAGACGTTTTGAAAAGATTCAAAATTAATTTAAAATTTGAAATAATTTAAACGAAGAGTCTACGTATACCGAAATTCCAGTGCAAATAGCCCACAGCTTAATTTGAAACAAAGTGTAGATTTTTGCAGATTTCAAACAAAAAATTTAGAAGCATTTTAAGAATTGTAAAAGGCTTCAAAAGAATAAGAAACATTTTCTTAATAATTTCTTGGGAAAATTGAAAATGATTTTTTATTTTGGAAAATTAATTTTAAGGGAATATTTAAAAAAATTGTCAAAAATGAATCTGGAAGATTTTAAGGAAATTTGTTGTATTTTTAAGGATTTTTTTACAACATTGTAGGAAAAATTTGTATCATTTTAAAAAAAGTTTAGAAGTTCTGAAAAAATTTCAAACATGATTAAAAATTTTTAAATGTAAACAACATATCGATTTTTCAAGATATCGAAATGAAATTTTGAAGCTTCTTAAGGAGTTTAAAACTATTTAAAATAAATATAATTTAACTTTTAATTTACGAATTGTTCAGTTTATAAAGAAATGTAATCTTCCAATTTTTAATGCATTCAGCTTAAAATAGCTTAAAACGATTTGCAGCTCAGTTTTTATGCCTCAAATGGAAAAATTTTTAGCTTCTGAGTTCGAATTTTTAAATTTTATTCCTTTGAATTGTTTTCAATTCCTTTGAGTTATTTTTAATTCATTTAAATTATTTTTAATTCATTTGAATTATTTTAAATACCTTTGAATTCGTTTAAATTCTTTTTAATTCACCGTGCATTCTTTTGAATTAATCTTGAATTCCTATTAATTTCATCAAAATCTCTCGAATTCCATTGAATTCTTCTAAATTCACTCCAATTGTATTGAAATCAATGGAATATTTTGAATAAAAAATATTTTTCTATTAATTTGGAATTCATCCTGAATTCTTTTAAATTATTTGGAATTATTTTTAATTCGCCTTGAATTCTTTTGAATTTCTTTAAATTTAATCAATTGAAGGGATTTAAAAATTATTTTTTTTATTAACGCTAAAGTATTTTTAACTCATCTTGAATTGTTAGGCATTTAATCAAACTCTTCTCAATTCTCACAAATTTTTCTAAATTTGCTTTAAATTCAATTGATTCAGTGAATTTTTAAAATAATTTTTTATTTCCCTAAAATTTGCCTAGAATTTGATTGAATTTCATCGAATTCTTTTCGTTTGCTTCAAACATTACAAAATTCACTCAAATTCGATTATATTCATTGTTTTTTATATTTAAAATTTTTTTTATCATCTTACATTTTTTTAAGTATCCCTGAATTTTTTTAAAGTCATCTTGAATTCTTAGGAATTTAATTAAATTCTTTTGCATTTACTTGAATTTTTCTAAATTCGCTTTAAATTTAGTGAATTCAATAAAAAAAATTAATTCACCTTGATTTATAAATCAAAATTCTCTAAAATTTAATTTAATTTAATGTTTGTTTAATTTTTTTCAATTCTCTTATACATTATTTTATTGGATTCAGCGGGAATTCTATTTGCTATTACTTTATTCAATTGAAGGGAAATTTTTTTTATTTTCTCATTGCCTTTCTCCAAATACACACAAATTTTATTTTGTTTTTACTTTTTTTCCGATTTTCTTACATTTTGTTGAATTGGCCCTCATTTCACCCAATTCAAGGGAAATTTTTTGATTTTTAAAATTTTGTTAAATTCACTCAAATTCTTCTAAATTTACTAAAATTTTACTGAAATCATTATTTTTGATAAAATTGTCTTTTTTATTTCATTTAGAATTCATAATGAATTCTTATTAATTTATCCTGCTTTCTTTCGAATTGTTTTAATTTACCCAGAATTATTTGGAACTAACCTTGCGTTTCTATTTCATCGAATTCTCTTAAATTCCCTTCAATTCTTCTTCATTAACTCCAGTTTTACAGAAATCAATGTAATATTTTAAATTTGTATCATTTTTTCAATTAATTTGATTTCATTTGGAATTCACCCTAAATGCTTTCAAATTCTTTGGGATTTTCTTAATTTTTTTTATTCACCTTGAATTTTTTTGAATCCTTATAAATTCATTCTTTCTTTTTGATTCTCGTACATTTCATTGAAATCGGCCTGATTTCTGTTTGCTCCTATTTTACTCAATTCAAGAGAAATATTTTGATTTTTACTCTTAAATTTTGGAAATTATTATTTTGGATTCTTAAATTTTTTCTATCCATTTGCAATTCATCCTGAATTCTCTTAAATTGTTTGGAATTCTTTTGAATTAATCTGGAATTCATATGGATTTCATCAAATTCTCTTAAACTACTGAAGTCAGTGAAATATTTTGAATTTGTTTAATTTTCTTCAGTTCATTTGGAATTCGACCTGTATTCTTATTAATTTATCCTTAATTCTTTGAAATTCTCTTGAATTTTGTTTAATTCACTCAAATTCTGTTGAGTTTCATCAAAATCTCATTATTTCTATTGACTTCTTTTCTATTCACTCCAATTTTTCTGAAATAAATGAAATATTTTGGATTTTAAAACTTTTCTTCATTTCATTTTAAGCTTTGGAATTTACCCTGAATTTTTTTGGATTTAACTTGAACTGTGTTGAATGCACTTTGAATTCTTGGTTTGAAAATTCTTTTTTTTTTATACAACTTTTTTATATTTTGGTTCAAAATGCAATTGCTTGGTTGAAAATTAATCTTTTTTGATAGAAAATTAATCTCTCTGTTGAAAATTGAACTATTTTGTTGACAATTGAACTATTCGGTTGACAATCCATATTTTCTGGGTTAAAAATTCAATTGTTTTGTATAAAATTCATCTCTTTTGGTAGAAATTTCATACTTTTTGTTTTCATACCATACAAACAAAAAAATAAAGAATTTTCCACAAAATATAATTTGTTGGAAATTCTTTTTTTTTTGTTTGTAAAAAATTAAGTTTTTTTAACTGAAAATTCAACTAAATTCCATTTTTTGTTGAAAATTTATGTGATTGGATGGCGAATTCTTTATTTTTGATAGAAATTTCTTATATTTTTGTTTGAAACCATTTCAGTCAAAAATTCCTCTCTTTTGGTAAAAATTTAACTATTTTGTTAAAAAAATAATTTTTGTTATTGTTAAAAGTTATTTTTTAAAACTGATAACTCAACTATTTTGTTGAAAATATATGTATTCATTTGAAAATTCGCTTTTCGTGCTAGAAAATTAATCTTCTTGGTTGAAAAATCATATCTTTTGGAAAATGTAATTGTTTTGTATAAGATTCTTCTCTTTTGATAGAAATTTCATACTTTTTTGTTTAAAATGCAAGTGTTTAGTTTTAAATTTAACAAACAAACAAACAAAAAAAAGAATTTTTAACAGAATTTAACTATTTGGTTGAAAATTTATGTATTTGCTTCAAAATTCGACTTTTTTGCTAGAAAATTAATATTTTGGTCAGAAAACTCAAATTTTTGGTTGAAAATTAATTTTTTTTTTTTTTTTAAATCATATTTTCTAGATTAAAAATTCAGTTGTTTTGTAGAAAATTCGACTTCTCGGTCTGAAAATGATTTTTTTTTGCTAGCCTATATTTCGGTTTGAAATGTAATTGTTTTGTTGAAAATTATTTATTTTAACATCAAATTACTAAATTGATCTATTCCAGTTTTGGTTGGAATTTTTTGTTTAAATTCGACCATTTGGTTAAAAATTCACCATTTTAGTTGAAAATTTCTCTCCTTGGGTAGAAATTCAACTATTTTGTTAAAAAAAATCATTTGGTGTTTGTTAAAAATCAAATTTTGTAACTAAAACCTCAAATATTTTGATGAAAATGTATGTATTTGGTTGAAAATTTGTCTTTTTCGCTAGAAAATTAATCCTTTTGGTTGAAAATTCATATGTTTATTGAAAATGCAACTATTTGGTTCACACTTTAACTATTTCGTTAAAAATTAAGTTTTTTGTTGAAAATTCATATTTTCTGTGTTAAAAATTCAAATGTTTTGTCTAAAATGATTTTTTTTTGGCAGAAATTTCATACATTTTGGTTAAAAGTGCAAGTGTTTGATTGAAAATTTAACCATTAAAAAAAAAAAAAAATTGTTTTTGAAAATTAAGCTTTTTGACTGAAAATTTAACTATTTCATTTTTGATTGAAAATTGGTCTTGTTTTTTTATGAAAATTGAACTATTTTTTATGAAAATGCATATTTCCTGGGTTAAAAATTCAATTGTTTTGTAGAAAATTCGTCTTCTTAGGTTGAAAATTTCTTTTTTTTTTTGTTTCAAAATTTAAACAGTTGGTTGAAAATTTAACTATTTAGTTAAAAATTCATGTATCTGTTTGAAAATTTGTCTTTTTGCTAGAAAATTAACTTTTTTATTGAAAATTCATATTTTCTGGATTAGGAATTCATTTTTTTTGTAGAAAATTCGTCTTTTTGGTTTGAAAGTTTTTTTTTTGTAGAAATTTCTTATATTTTGGTTTAAAATGTAATTGTTTTGTTGAAAATTATTTTTGTTAACTGTAAATTGATCTATTTCAGCCTCGGTTGAAAACTTGTTTTTTTTTTTTATTTCGAACACTTGGTTGAAAATTTGAACTTTGAGGATGAAAATTCCTCTCTTTGGATAAAAATGTAACTATTTTGTTAAAAAATCATTTTTTGTAGGTACATTAAAAATTTTCAACTGGAAGATCAACTATTTATTTTTTTGATAATGGATATGTTTGGTTGAAAATTCGTATTTTTTGGTAGAAAATTAATCTTCTTGTTTGAAAATTCATCTTTTTGTTAAAAAATCAACTATTTTATGGAAAATTTATGTATCTGATTGGAAATGCGTCTTTTTGGTAGAAAATTAATCTTCTTTGGAAAATTCATCTATTAGTTGAAAATTCAAATGTTTGGTCGACAATTAAACTATATGGTGTATAAATGAACTTTTTGGTTGATAATTCATATTTTTTGTTTAAAATGCAAGTTTTTGGTTAAAAATTTAATGATTTTCTTAAAAATTCGTGTTTTTTGTTGAAAATTAGTTTTTTTTTAAACTAAAAATCTAACTATTCCATGTTTGGTTGAAAATCGATTTTTTTAGTTCAAAATTCAACTATTTTGTTGAATATTGATGTATTTCGTTGAAAGTTCGTCTTTTTTGATAGAAAATTAATCTTCTGGAGAAAATTCATGGTTTAGGTGAAAATTCAACTATTTTATTGACAATTAAGCTACATATTTGGTTGAAAATTAAATTTTTTGATAAAAATTCATATTTTTTGGTTTAAAATACAAGTTTGGTGGAAAATTTAAATATTTTTTTGAAAATTCATCTTTCTTGGTTAAAATTTAAATTGAAAATAAATTTTTGTTAAAGATACTTTTTTTAAGATGTTTTAAAGATATTTATAGATATAAATAAGTAAAAAAAATGCAATCAACGGCTTGCGTTTTAAACCAAAAAATATTAAATTTCTACCAAAGAGAAGAATTTTATACGAAACAATTGAATTTATTTTCTTAAATTTTTTTTTATTTTAATAATAAATAATTAAATGAATAGAAAAAATAAATAAAGGTTTCATTTCAAAATTAATGATTAATTAATATTTAAAATTATATTCTTTTTTTCTTTTTTCTATTCCATTTCTGGTTGGAAGTTCAACTTTGTAGGATGAAAAGTCAACTACTTGGTTAAAAATTTATCATTTTAATTAGAAATTCCTATTTTTTTGAAAAAATGTATTAGTTTTGTTAAATGTTCATTTTTTATAATTAATGTTTTAACTGAAAATTTAATTATTCCATTGTTCGTTAAAAATGTATCTATTTTAGTTAAAAAATTAACTGTGAAGTTGAAAGTTCATGTATCTGTCTGAAAATTCGTCTTTGATCTTGCTAGAAAATAAATATTTTTGGTTGAAAAGTCATCTTTTAGGTAGGAAATTCAACTGTCTATTTGAAAATCAACTTTTTTAAATTTAAGATTTATATTTTCTGAGTTGAAAATTAAATTTATTTGTAGAAAATTCGTATTTTTGGTTTGAAATCCTTTTTTCATAGAAATTTCTTATATTTTTATTTGAAAATTAAACTTTGTATAGCATGAAAAGTCATCTATTTGGTTAAAAATTCATAATTTTAATTAAAAATTCCTCTCTTTTGGTAAAAATTTCATATTTTTCTATTTAAAACGCAAGTGTTTGATTGAAAATTTAAATATTTTTTAAGAAATCCTTTTTTGTTGTTAACGAAAATTAAGTTTTTTTACTTAAAATTTAACTATTTGATTGAAAATTCATGAACCTCTTTCAAAATTTGTTTTTTTTTTTGCTCAAAAGTTAATCTTCTTAATTCAACTATTTGGTTGACAATTTAACTATTTGGTTAAAAATTAAGGTTTTTCTTCAACATTATTTATATTTTCTGGATTAAAAATTCAATTGTTTCTTAAAACATTCTTCTCTTTTGGTAGAAATTGAATATTTTTTAGTTTAAAGTGCAAGTTTTTGATTAAAAATTTAATTATTTTCTTAAAAATTCGTGTTTTTTTGTTGA